>ONZH01026704.1:0-104199 GCA_900303285.1 Rhinella marina
GGGGAATATTCTCTGAAAGGCCCACCACTCGCAGGTTATTTCGCCTGGACCTATTCTCGAGATCCTCTATTTTATCCCAAAGCTTTTTATTGGCTGCCAGGGTAAGTTGTAGCTTATGGAGAATCGATTCCGTAGTGTCCTCCGCCACCTGTATTCTGTTCTCCGCTCCCTCCAGACGGTTATCGTGCTGTTGCAGCGTATGTTGTAGATGCTGCATCGCCGTTGCGATCGATGTGGAGAGAGTTTCTTGTAAGTCCGGTGCCAGTCTAGAGGCCACTTCAATAGCTAGTCTTTTGTAGTCTATGTGATCTCCTTCCAGCCCTTGAGAATCTTGAGGGAGCTGAGGGTATTCCGCCATGGCTGTTTTCTCACATATCGGAAAAAGTTTCTCAGTCTCTGCACGTTCGTTTGGCGCCATATTGGAGAGCTCCGCGTCTGCAGGTTGTTTTGGCCTTGGTTTTCTTGCCCATGTTCAAAATAAAATGGTCCATGCACCGTCTCCTTAGTTTGTAGATCCACCTCACCCAGAAAAGTGAAGGATTTGGATAGTTTTCGGGCAAATAGGTCGGTTTTCTGGTTGGACAGCCGAGGAGCGCTCTTACCCTGCTCCCTCACATGTCGGCGCCGGAACCGGAAGTCGCCTCTATTCATTTTTATAAAGGTGTTTTTTTGAACACTGCCAGGTGACAGTATTGCCCTTTTGGGTGTCACCACCCCCCCCCCAGCGGCACTAAAAACCCTCTCTGACATGACACTTGAGGCTGGGCAGGAAAGAAGCCCTAGTGCATAGTGGGACAGTTCCAGCCACTGTTGTAATCTGCCTGCCCAGAAGTCCAGGGGGTCTGAGAAGAGGCTTTGTGAGCCAGACTGCAGGTACACCTGAACCTGCTCATTGAGGTGGGTGATCTCAGCCTGCTCACTTGGCTGCAGCTGTTGGGAGGCAGAGAAAAAGTACTGCATCATACTAATTAGGCTTAACTGGCTGCTGCTGGTTGTGGCAGGAGGTGGATGACTCGGCCGGACCTCCTTCTCAGACACGCTGGCAGCAGGCTGGGGCTGGCTGAAACCTGTGGCCAGGTTACTACATAGCTTCTCCTGCAATGATGCTAATTTCTCCTCCCTTTCCGGTGGAGGAAAACAATCCCCCATGTTGAATTGATACTGCGGGTCCAGAAGCATCGCCAGCCAGTATTCGTCTGTCTGCCTTATTTTTAGGATACGCCTGTCGCTCCGTAAGCATGTGAGCATACAGCTCGCCATCCTGGCCAGCATGCCCGAGGAGCCAGTTCTTTCCATCACAGCCTCTCTCAGGGACACTTCAGTGTCCCTGAAAGTCTCATCATCGTCAGCCTCCAGACCCTCTAGCTGTGTCTCCTCCTCCTGGTCAACATGGTCATCCTCATTAAAATCCTCCTCCTCATCCCCTCCTCTAACTGAAGCTCCTCATCCTCTTCCTGCTCCGCAAGGGAACTTTGGCGTTGGGGCTCCCCTACAGCAACAGCATGGCGTGCAGACAGATGGCCAGGATTTCCTTCCCCCATTGCCCCCTGCTGCATGAGCGTGAGTGTCTTTTCCAGCACAAATATTAGTGAAATTACGTCGTTCACACTGCAGCTGTCCCGGCTGACCAATTTTGTGGCTTCTTCAAAGGGCATTAGAACAGTGCAGGCATCTCGGACCAGCCTCCACTGAAGGAAATCAAAGCCGCACCTGCTCCCTATGGTGGAAGATTCTGGTTGCTTCTAGACAAAATCGTCCACTGCTCTACGCTGCTCAAGGAGCCGCTGCAACATATGAAGAGTGGAATTCCACCGGGTCGACACGTCACCTATTAAGCGGTGCAGCGGAAGACCGTTTTGTCGCTGCAGTTCAAGCAGAGCGTGGTGAGATACATATGAATGGCTCAAATGAGTGCAAAGCTTCCGCGACTTTGCCAGCATTGTGAGCAGGCCAGTGAATGTTTTGAGAAATCTCTGCACCACTAGATTTAGGGCATGTGCCATACAGGGAGCATGCGTGAATTGACCCAGGTTTAGCGCTGCCACTATATTTGTCCCATTGTCACTCACTACCTTGCCCACTTCGAGCTGGCGTGGAGACACCCAGTGCGCTATTTGCTGCTTCATGTAATGCAGCAAGCGCTGGCCTGTGTGGCTGCTACTGCCAAGACAAACTAAGTCTAACACTACATGGCAGCGTTGCACCTGGCACATATGATATGAAGGAGGGGGGTTAACTCCCTGCCCTGATGCTCCAGCAGGTGGACTGCCCGTGGAGGTGGAAGCAGATAGTTGTTGGGTGGCCTGCTGCAATCCTGGCTGGAAAGCGCGTGGCGGTGCCAACAGCAATTGGCCCGGTTGCTGGGGGGTTCCTGACTCGTTGCCAGTAAAGGACATATATTGCCCCTGGCCATAAGCACTGCTCCAGGTGTCCACTGTGACGTGCACGGTGCTGCAGAGAGACAGCTGAAGGGAGCGTCCAATATTGTCAGCCACGTGGGAGTAAAGGGCGGGGATAGCTTTTTTGGAGAAGAAATGCTGGCTAGGGACCTGCCAGCGTGGCTGAGCGCAAGCCATTAGCTCCCTAAAAGCTGGGCAGTCAACCAGCTGGTACGGCAGAGACTGCACAGCCAGCTATTTTGTCAGGTGACCATTCAGTTTGCGCACTGTCGAATTACTTGTGGCGTAAAACGTCTTCATGGCCACGCACTTGGCAATGGACGGCTGCCGAATAAGAGGAGGTGGAGACATGCACGCAGTGGGCGATGAGGTGTATGTACTAGTTACACCCCTGGATGCAGCCTGCCTGACAGAAGGGACCCCGGGAGAAGTAACCAGCTCTTCAGTATTAATGGGCTGCTCTAAATTGCCGGCATGGCGCCGCTTCAGATGGTTCTACAAAGCAGTGGTCCCGATATTTGTGGCTTTCCCACGGCTCAATTTCTGTTTACACAAATTACACGTGGCCATACTGCTGTCCCCCGGCAAAGTGGTGAAATACTTCCACAAACCTGATGTGCGCCCTCCACAGCTGGCCAAGCTTGTAGCCTTTGCACGCTTACACCCTGGTGCCGGCCCCACTATACTTGGGGTCTCGCTAGTTCCCAAGGAAGGACTGGCCCTGGGCCTAACTCGCCTCTGCCCTCTGTTGCTGCCACTACTACTACCACCCTCCTCCCCGGAGATCAAACCCTCCCCCTCAGCCCGATCCGCCTCCCAGGTCCTCCGGTCTAACACATCAGATTCATCATCAGACTCCTCCCCACCACTTTTTTCTGACTGCAAATTAGGCTGTTCCCCACCAACCTCCAATTCCGGGCAGTCCAAACTCTGACTGCCCTCTAAGAAATCCTCAGGGAAGCTGTCCTCTATAACCGCCGGATTATGTGGTGGGGTTCGGTGGCGTTTTATTTTATAAATTGCAGAAGGGACACCACTAGGAGGGAGCACTGAAGCCCGAAAGGCGGCACAAAATGACGGGCTTTGCTGGAACGGAATGGTGGAGCAGGACGAGTCTGACCCCTGGCTACATATGGATACTGTATCAGCAGATGACAGATCATCCAGCTGAGACTGAGATGAGCGTGCCATCGACTCCACTACCTCATCCACTTTCTCCTCCACTACAATTTTGCGCCTTGGTGGGTTAGCCTGGTGGAACACCGGACAACTATTACGAATTACAAAAGTAAAAGCTCCGGCTACAGGTCATTTGGCACTGCTGCCCTGTGCCACCTTCTCCCTTTTTTTAGAGCTCGAGGTCTGGCTGGAACTGGACCTCTTTTGCTTATCCATTTTAGACATTTTTCACTTCACTCTGTGGAACTGCAGCTGGTCTTTGTCTTTGTCCCTGTCTCTCTCCCTATCTCTCTCCCTGCCTGATTAATTACTAGCCCTGCACTGGCCCTGCACTTGCCCTGCAGTATCCCTGATGTGTAATATGGATTCCCTGAACAATTACACCCCAATTTCAACAACACAGGTCTCAGTGTCTCTGAACTTCACACACAGTGCTTCTGCTTGTCTCAGCAGTCGCAGCAGAAGTAATGCGTCACTGGCTTACCGAGCCTGAGCCAATAAGAGCGAGCCCTGCCCACTAGGTCAGGTGACCGCTTTCTTCCCGGGCTTTTGCACACATATAAAAAACTAACAGTAAAAGTTTGCTAATTACTTGTATTCGTCTGCAACAGCGTATAGAGTAACTTATACGTAGCATTAGCGTACAATTTATCGGACAAGTAGTTAGGAACATTTTCGAATCTTAACGGAGCAAATCACCTAATATTCGGATTCGCTTTGCAGCTGAAAATTTCCAAGATTCGATACAAATCAACGAATCAACAAATAGATTTGCTCATTTCTAATAGCGGTATAGGTTATAGTCAGTATAGCATAAATCTCTTCGCTTATTGACTCTGTTTGATAAATTACTTTATCTACTACACATACGTAAAGGAAAAAATACTACACATAAAGGAAAAAAATCTACACATACGTTGTATCATTACACAGAAAGTAAATTAAAATCCAGTTGATGCTTATGTCACTTATTAAGCCTGAAACGTAGGCTGAAAAATACCAAGCGAATGATCTGTTCAGAGAAGCAGATGGAAATACACCCACTATAGCAAAGAAGCAGATGAATGTAGTTCTGGTAAAATGTAGCATTAAGCAAGCGGTTGATTTCTCAAGGTTGTGCAAAGGTTACTCATTCAGAGGGCAGTATTCAGAAATCTGCATAAAGAAGCACAATGCTTGTCTGAATCATGCACTGCACATTGTATGCATAATCCTGTATCAATTATGTAGAAAGCAACAATGCACTAATAGCAACATTTATTGGTAGCAGATAGATATACAGTATGTGTTTACATCAGCTGTGAAGGAAGAAAAACATGTTTTAGGAAAATTGTGGCTAAAATTATTAATAATGAAAACAGATTTAGAATTCTAGCACTCTAGCAATCTAGCAAGCACTGCCCATCCTATTAGCAATATCTTCATATAAGCCAATTTTGGATCATATGTTTGGATATACATATAAAGAACTAACTTGAAAATGGATGAAAAATACAATAATAATGTTTTACTGTTAATTTAAGAAGATACGTATGTTGTCATTATATCTTTATATGCAAACTGAAAAATAAATGTTGAAATAGTTGTAACATTTTTTAAAATAAAATGTGTTAAAGAGGTTACTAGTGTTGAGCAGATCGAAGTATCCGAAGTGGAATACGATCTGAAGTTTTGGAAAAATTGTAATTCACCACAAATCCAAATTTCCTCGCACTTCATGGTAGCGAATGATTTTTTTCTAAAATGGCAGCTGCACGTGTTACAAAAAGTATGAATCCCGAGAACGTAAGATTACCTATAATGCCGTTCAGCAAGCCAATACGCTGATAGCCATCCCCAGTGATGTCATAGCCCTATAAAAGCCTCATCCTGCGCCATTTCACTATGAGCTGAGCACAGAGAGATGTGACAAGCGCTCATGCGTTAGGGACAGTGTTGCTGAAAACTGTTTAAAAGAAAATATTGGATAGGGAGAGTGCAGAGACAGTGCAGGGAGATTGTAGTGAGAGTTTTTAAATAGTGGTCTAATATATTGCCACATGCATCTTCTTCAGCTGCTGCAGCATTCAGAGTTAATCTGTTATTTTATATATAGACTTACTGTGCGTCAGACTCAGTATTAAAAGATGGTCTAATATATCACCGTCATCTTCTTGTTCAACTGCTATGACATTCATTGTTAATCTGTTATTCTGCATATACTTATAATGTGCGGCATACAGTGAACAGTGATGTCATCACTGAGCATCTTTTTTTTAAAACTTTCTGCCACCATTTTAACAAAATATTATTCATTAACACAAAGCGTGAGGAAATTCAGCTTCATGGCGAATTGAACAGGCCAGAGCTGCCACTGTCATACAGTGGTTGTGTTTTGACCAACAATCCAGCTGTACTGGAATGGTTGATATCATCATCTCAAGTGACAACAGATACACACAGACAGGAAACAGTGGGTTCCTCATTTAGTTGGCATGGCCCAGGAACTTTGACTTTGTCCTCACCTGTCCTGAACCTGCCTCTTGCTTTTGCTGCTCATTCTAATAGCTAAATTCTATCTAAAAATTATGGCTGAGGGCCTGCTGCTGAGCTGACCGTCTAAAAAATCATGGTTGAGTGCCTGCTGCTGAGCTGACCATCTAAAAAATTAAGGGTGAGGGTCTGCTGCTGAGCTGACCGTCTAAAAAATTATGGTTGAGGGCCTACTGCTGAGCTGACCATCTAAAAAATTATGGCTGAGGGCCTGCTGCTGAGCTGACCGTCTAAAAAATCATGGTTGAGTGCCTGCTGCTGAGCTGACCGTCTAAAAAATTATGGGTGAGGGCCTGCTGCTGCACTGACCATCTAAAAAAATCATGATTGAGGGCCTGCTGCTGAGCTGATTGTCTAAAAAAGACATGGTTGAGGGCCTGCTGCTGAGCTGACCGTCTAAGAAATTATGGGTGAGGGCCTACTGCTGAGCTGACCATCTAAAAAATCATGGGTGAGGGCCTGCTGGGACCGTCTTAAATATTAGTGGTGAGGGCCTGCTGGTGACCGTCTTAAAAATTAGTGGGGAGGGCCTGCTGGTGACCGTCTTAAAAATTAGTGGTGAGGGCCTGCTGATGACCGTCTTAAAAATTAGAGGTGAGGGCCTGCTGGTGAAAGTAGAAGGCAGCCTAATAAGCAGTTTGATATGATGGAGGATAAGGAGGAAGAGGACGAGAAGAGGAAGGGGTACATGGGAATACAGTCTATTCAATACACCTTAAAAGCCACATTTAAAGTTCCTTCATGTTCAACCGCTTTCCTCTGGTGGGGTAAAGAAGTCGGGGAAATCCAGGCCTTGTTCATTTTGATAAGCGTCATCCTGTCAGCATTTTCAGTTGACAGGCGGATGCGTTTATCAGTTATTATGCCCCCCAGCGGCACTAAATACCCGCTCCGACAAAACGCTGGCGGCAAGGCAGGCCAGCACCTCCAAGGCGTAGAGCGCCAGTTCGTGCCACGTGTCCAGCTTAGACACCCAATAAATTTAAGGCACAGAGGGATCACTGAGGACGTTGACACGGTCAGCTAGGTACTCCTTCACCAAAACTTCCAAAACTTTTCTCTCCTTGTGACACTAGACCGCTCATCAGGGTGAAGGTGCTGGCGGGATGTCATGAAACTGTCCCAGGTCTTGGAGAATGTCGCCCTGCCTCTGTTGGAACTGCTGTGTGTTCCCCTCGTCTCCCCTCCTCGGGTGCCCAAGGAACTACGTACTCTGCCACCAGCGTTGTTAGCTGGAAATTTTTGGGGCAATTTTTCTACAAGGGCCTTCTGGTATTGCACCATTTTGCTAGTCCTCTCCACCACAGGAATAAGAGATGAGAAGTTCTCTTTGTAGCGGGGGTCGAGAAGGGTGAACAACCAGTAATCGCTGTTGGCTAAAATGCGTATAACGCGAGGGTCACGGGAAAGGCAGCATAGCATTAAGTCAGCCATGTGTGTCCCAACAGACAAAATTTTGCTCTCCTCACCAGGAGGATGACTCTCAATCTCCTCATCCTCTTCGGCCCATCCACCCGAAGAGATGGAGTAAACCTGCTATGGGTACGACCCTCTGTAGTGGTGGCAACCGTCTCCTGCTCCTCGTCCTCCTCCTCCAATTCGCGCTGAGAAGACGAACCGAGGGTGGTCTGACTATCACCCTGTGTAGGGTCTTCCCCCATTTCCACCTCTTCCACATGCAAAGCGTCCTCCTTTATTGCAAGCAGTGAGCGTTTTAGTAGACACAGAAGTGGGATGGTTACGCTGATAATAGCATTATCGCCGCTCACCATCTGTGTAGATTCATCAAAGTTGCGTAAAACCTCACAGAGGTCAGACATCAATGCCCACTCGTTCCTTGTGAAGAGCGGAAGCTGACTGGAAAGGCGCCGACCATGTTGCAGCTGGTATTCCACTACTGCCCTCTGCTGCTCACAAAGCCTGCCCAACATGTGGAATGTGGAGTTCCAGCGCGTGCTCAGGTCGCACAGCAGTCGGTGAGCTGGCAAGTGCAAGCGCTGCTGCAGCGTTGCCAGACCGGCTGAAGCTGTAAGTGACTTTCGGAAATGGGCACACAGGCCGTGCACCTTCACCAGTACCAGGCAAATTGGGGTAGGTTTTGAGAAACCGCTGAACAACTAAGTTGAAGACGTGGGCCATGCATGGCATGTGTGTGAGGTTGCCGAGCTCCAAAGCCGCCACCAAGTTGCGGCCGTTATCAGACACAAACATGCCTGGCTGTAGGTTGAGTAGTGAGAGCCACAGCTCAGCCTGGTACCTTATGCCCTGCCACAGCTCTGTGGAGGTATGCTGTTTGTCACCTAAGCAAATATGTTTCAGCGCGGCCTGTTGCCGCTTCCCGACTGCTGTGCTACACTGCTTCCAGCTACTGACTGAAGTCTGACTGGTGCTGCAAGATGAGAATTCTGCAGTGGAAGTGGAGGAGGAGGTGGAGGAAGAGAAGGAGGGGTTGCAGCCGCTACTGTAGGTGGTGGTGGAAATCCGGATGGAAGTAGGGCCCGCCATCCTTGGCGTGGGTAGCACCTGTGCCATCCCAGGGTACGACAGGACAGCCTCCACAACGTTCAACCAGTGTGCCATCAAGAAAATGTAGCGTCCCTGGCCAGAAGCACTTGTCAGTCGTTAAGTGGACCCTCCCAGTAGCTGCGTTGGTCAGGGCACGGGTTATGTTTCCAGACACATGCTGGTGTAAGGCGGGGGCGGCACACCGGGAAAAATAGTGACGGCTTGGGACTGCGTAACGAGGGACAGCCCCAGCCATCAGGCTGCGAAAAGCCTCAGTGTCCACCAGCCTAAACGGCAACATTTCCAGGGCCAGCAATTTGGAAAGTTGCGCGTTTAGTGCTATGGCCTGTGGGTGGCTGGGTATTTGTGCTTGCGTTCAAATGCCTGGGGTAAGGACATCTGTACGCTGCGCTGGGACACTGAAGTGGACGTGCTCGCTGATGGTGCCTGCGAAGGTCCAGGTGCAGGGCGGGATGCATCTGGGCCTGCGTCTTGGACAGCACATAATATGGGGGAAGAGGAGGCAGAGGTGTGACCCGCAGACACCGATCGTGGACCCAGGCGTTCAACCCACCTATTAGGGTGCTTTGCTGCCATGTGGAGGATCATGCTGGTTGTGGTCAGGTTGCTAGTGTACATGCCCCTGCTCATTTTGGTATGGCACAGGTTGCAAATTACAATTCTTTTATCATCAGCACTTTCCTCAAAAAAGCGTCAGACTGCGGAACACCTACCCCTACCCCTGCTCCAGGGAACAGTTGCGGGCCTGGTTGGAGTGGCCTGTTTTCTCCCTTTTGCCACCCCACTGCCTCTTCCAGCCTGTTGTGGTGCTGCGGATCCCTCCTCCTCTGTACTGCTGTCCTCGCTTTCCACCTTCCCAGGTTGGGTCAGCAATTTCATCGTCCACCACCTCCTCTTCCACTTCTTCACTCTGTTCCTCCTGACATGGTGACCTAACAAGAACCTGACTTAACTGTGTCTCATCCTCATCATCAACCTTTTGAGACACTAATTGCCCTTGACTTATTGGCAACTGTGTCTCATCATCATCATGCACCTTGCCAGACACTAATTGCCGTTCCCCACCGTCATCTTCTTCAGACTGTGGATGATCATGAGTTTGGGAATCAGGGCACAACATCTCCTCATGTCCCTCTTCAAGCGGGCTTGGAGAGAGGCCCAAATCAAGGAACGGCGATGAAAAAAGCTCCTCTGAATATCGGAGTGTGGGATCACTTGTTTGTCCAGACTCTGCATGGTGGGAGGAAGGAGGATCATGGTGAGGATTTTGTTGACCAGACTCTTGGCTACTGAGACTGGATTTTGTGGTGCTTAACCGACTGGAAGCATTATCTCAGATAAATTTAGGACATAGAAACGTTAGACTGCACACGTAGAACAGGTTATGTCGCCTTGATTAGGGGCAAAAAAATGTCACCGGATGTCAGGTATTTAGGATACAGAAACGTTATAATGCACACGCTGCGCAGGTGGTGTTAACCCTTTCGGTCCCGGAGGTTTTTTCGGCTTTGCGTTTTCGTTTTGCGCTCCCTGCCTTCAAACAGCCATAACTGTTTTATTTTTCTGTTCACATAACTGTATGAAGGCTTGTTTTTTGCGGGACAAATTGTACTTTCCAACGCCACCATTTAATATTGCATATGGTGTAGTGGGAAGCGGGGAAAAAATTCCAAATCGGGTGAAATTGCAAAAAAAACGCGATTCCGCTACAGTTCTACAGGTTTCTTATTTACAACGTTCGATGTTCATTAAACTGACCAGTTACTTTCATTCTACTGGTCAGTACGAATCCGGCGATACCTAATATATATAGTTTTTCCTGCGTTTTGATAGTGATAAAATAATTATAAAGTTGGAGTTTTTTTTTGTTGTTGTCATATCTTGACCCCTATAACTTTTTAGTATTTATGTGTACGGAGCTGTATGGGAGCTCATTTTTTGCAGGGCGATCTGAAGTTTTTATTGATACCATTCTGGGGTGTATATGACTTTTTGATGACTATTTATTTAATTTTTTTCAGAAAAAAAAAGCGACAAAAAACAGCGAATCGCCATTTGGACGCTTTTTTCCGCCACACAATTTGCCGTATTGGAATTTTTTTTATATATTTTAAAAGTACGGGCGTTTTCGGTCACGGTGATACCCATGATGTCTATATTTATTGTTATTTAGGTATTTATTTTTTAATTATACGGAAATTATATTTTTTTTATTTTTTCTATATTTTTAACATTTTTTAAAAAAATTTTTGTGATTATTTTAAAGCTCAAATATGAGCAAATAGATTGTGTTTTTTTATTTTTTCTTTATGAGCAATGATGGTCTTTTATTTTTGAATTAATGACCGAATTTGATCATTTCTTATCCTGCCTGCCATCTAGTGGCCAGAATAAGAATTGCACTTTGAAAGCTATTAACCTCATCAGCGAGGTTTACAGCTTTCAGATCGTGTACAGACACCCCGATTGGCCACACGGGGTGTCTGTACACCACCCGGAAGCGTACGCTTCCGGGTTTAGACGCAACTAGATGCCGTGATCACGTGTGATCACGGCATCTAAAGGCCTATGAAGACGCCGCTGATGGCTGTAAGTACCCGCAAGTCTCTGCTGTTAGAAACAGCAGAGACTTGCCGGCCATGACGCCCGCCGCACGCGCGAACGGGCGCCATGTGTCCGCATCGCCCCAGCGCCGTACATGTACGGCGCTGGGAGTCTAAGGGTTAAGGTACGGCAAACTTGTGCAATTTTTGCCCCAAAAGAAAAAATATATACTGCAGCCAGGTATAACGTCTGTCCCTCTTTGCGTAAACATTATACAGCAGACGCAGCGCAGGTAATGTCGCTTTGATTAGCAGCAGAAAACAATACAGCGGATGTCAGGTATTTGGAATACACAAACGTTATACAGCACACGCTACCCAGGTGGTTTTTAGGTCAGGCAAACTTGCACAATTTTTGCCCCCCTCCCAAAAATTAAATATTGCAGCAAGATATAAAAATAGTCCTTAAAAGGACTTGTTGGTCTTTTAAACAGAAAAACTAGCCCTGCCTAGCCAATTTCTATCCCTACACTATCTGTCCCTCCTTGCAGCAGGTCTCCCTGACTCGGACTGAGCCGGGTCACATGTCACCGGGAGCTATATAGCACCCGATGGCGCGTTCCCGGCCAGCCAATCACTGTAATGCCAGTAGCTAACATGGCGACGGCATTACAGTGAATGCCAGTACCTCCCCGCACGCTGATTGGCTGCGTAGCACCACGTGGTCCCAAGCACCGCCATGCTCGGCTGAATACTGTACTCGGCTGAGCATATTCGCTCATCACTAGTAAACTATCCAGTCCACAATCTCATCCTCCTTGTCCTCAAAAATAATGTGGTACCTATCAGAAGCCAGGGACTACTGTGGCATACTACTATTACTACATCTGCTGCTGCACGGCTAGTGCTGCTACTACTGCTACTACCCATTCATTTTGTACTCTTCCATTTTCTAGACATTTTATTATTAAACCTATAAATGAAAAGTCATAGGTTTTCTATAAATGAAGTCACAGGTTTTATACACAAATTGTTAAATGGTACTAGCAAAATTGCAAATGTGTAATTTAAAGACAAAGATTAAATGTTTAATTAATTGTAATTTAAAGACAAATGCAATTAAATGTTCATCCTCCTCTACAAACACATTCCACACTGTTACTGACAGTTTACTTTGGTAAATAATGCAGAAATAATACATAAATAAATAAATAAATAAATAAATAAATAAATAAATAAATAATGCAATTTATGTGGTAAATGTTTTTGAACTATATGTTCACTAAGGCTACTTTCACACTAGCGTTTTTAAATTCCGGTATTGAGTTCCGTCATAGGGGCTCAATACTGGAAAAAAACGCTTCAGTTTTGTCCCCATTCATTGTCAATGGGGACAAAACTGAACTGAAGACAACGGAATGCTCCTGAAAGCATTCCGTTCCGTCTTCAGACCGGAGAACAAACCGCAGCATGCTGAGGTTTTCTCTCCGGTCCAGGCATCCGCACCAAGACGGATCCGGAATGACCCCCAATGCAAGTCAATTGGGGCGGATCCGTCTGGTGTGACCACAATGGAAAACGGATCCGCCCTCCATTGAATTTCAATGGAGTTCAGGACGGATACGTCACCTACACATACAGACATACATACACACAAACACATACATACTTACATACTTCAGGGAGGCAGGCAGGCCGCACGTCTTTATGCCCAGGAGCCGCGCAGCTATGACGATTCCCTACAGCGCCCAGCAGAGGGCGCTGTGGGGAATCGTCATAGCTGTGCGGCTCCTGGGCATAAAGACGTGCGGCCTGCCTGCCTCCCTGAAGTATGTAAGTATGTATGTGTTTGTGTGTATGTGTGTGTATGTATATGGTACTGTGCGACATGTGTGGGGCCGGAACGCGGTTCCGGCCCCACACATGTCCTTGCGGCAGTCCGGATCCGATGGCACTTTTCACCTGCCGGATCCGGACTGCCGCTAGTGTGAAAGAGGCCTAACACAACTGTTTGAGGGTTTTCTAAGAGATGCTATCTTGGAGTACCTCAATGAAAATAAGCAAATAACATATCAGCATGACTTCATGAGGGATCAGTCATGTCAAACCAATTTAATCAGTTTCTATGAGGAGGTAAGTTCTAGAGTTGACCGCGGCGAATCAATGGATGTCGTATATCTGGACTTCTCCAAAGCATTTGACATGGTACCACATAAAAGGTTAGTATATAAAATGAGAATGCTTGGACTGGGAGAAAATGTCTGTATGTGGGTAAGTAACTGGCTCAGTAATAGAAAACAGAGGGTGGTTATTAACGGTACATACTCAGATTGGGTCACTGTCACTAGTGGGGTACCACAGGGGTCAGTATTGGGCCTTATTCTCTTCAATATATTTATTAATGATCTTGTAGAAGGCTTGCACAGTAAAATATCAATTTTGGCAGATGACACTAAACTCTGTAAAGTAATTAACACAGAAGAAGACAGTACACTGCTATAGATGGATCTGGATAGACTGGAGGTTTGGGCAGAGAAGTGGCAGATGAGGTTTAACACTGAAAAATGTAAGGTTATGCATATGGGAAGGAATAATGCAAGTCACCAGTACATACTGAATGGTAAAACATTGTGTAACTCTGACATGGAAAAGGACCTAGGAATTTTAGTGAACAGCAAACTAATCTGTAGAAACCAGTGTCAGACAGCTGCTGCCAAGGCCAATAAGATAATGGGTTGCATCAAAAGGGGTATAGATGCCCGTGATGAGAACATAGTCCTGTCACTTTACAAATCACTAGTCAGACCACACATGGAGTACTGTGTACAGTTCTGGGCTCCTGTGAACAAGGCAGACATAGCAGAGCTGGAGAGGGTTCAGAGGAGGGCAACTAAAGTAATAACTGGAATGGGTGGACTACAGTACCCAGAAAGATTATCAAAATTAGGGTTATTCACTTTAGAAAAAAGATGACTGAGGGGAGATCTAATAACTATGTATAAATATATCAGGGGTCAGTACAGAAATCTCTCCCATGATCTATTTATCACACGGACTGTTACTGTGACGAGGGGACATCCTCTGCGCCTGGAGGAAAGAAGGTACACAAACATAGAAGAGGATTCTTTACGGTAAGAGCAGTGAGACTATGGAACTCTCTGCCTGATGAGGTGGTGATGGTAAGTTCACTAAAAGAGTTCAAGAGGGGCCTGGATGTATTTCTGGAGGGTAACAATATTACAGTTTATAGTTACTAGAGAGGGGTCATTGATCCAGGGAGTTATTCTGATTGCCTGATTGGAGTCGGGAAGGAGTTTTTTCCCCTAAAGTGGGGAAAATTGGATTCTACTTCACAGGGGTTTTTTGCCTTCCTCTGGATCAAGTTGTAGGAAAACAGGCCGAACTGGATGGACAGATGTCTTTTTTCGGCCTTATAAACTATGTTACTATGTTAGGTATAAAAATGCAATTTTTGTAGTAAAATAAATTCTTTTGAACTACATGGTCTGATGCAATAATGCAATGCTTATGAGGTATAGCAATTCAATGCTTGTGGTAAAATGTCTAAAATATGCGTTTAATGCATTAAAAAACATGGATATAAAATGGTGTTATTGCCATAAAATGCTTTTGCTACAAATGAACGTTATATTGCAGTAATATGCATTTTTCATCTCAGATGCTGCAATCAGTGATGAATGCGGCATCTTAGGGGTTTAATGATGGGGGCAGCAGAATCATCGTTCCCTATCATTGGGCCTGCTACTTACAAAGAAATGTTCTTCCTGATTTGCTTTGTGAAATTCGGCTAAGCAACCAAATCGAATTTTTGTAAACTTTGCTCAAAAGGTTTCGCAAAAAAAAAAAAAAAAAAAGCCATTGATTCTGCTCCTTCTCCAAGATTCCTGAGCTCTGTGATAAATAAGCCGATTTTTGGTCGATAAGGAAGGTCTAAATCAGCTTTGGCAGTAGCAAATTAAGGAAGAATGTGAATCTGATTTGTTTTAGTTACTAAAAACTAATTTATCAAGCAAAGTGACCCTTACACATGACCGTATGCCCTCCGAGACATATGGTCCGTGAGCGGGCCATCTGTCCTGGAGTGGCATTGATCATGCGCATGGGAGCGCACAGCATCATAGATTACAATGATGCTGTGCACATCGGGCCACCTGTGGGACTATTGTCCTGCACTCACAAGAACATATGAGTGCAGAACAATAGTCCCATGGGCGGCCCAACAAGCACAGCACCATTGTAATCTATTGTAATCTATGATGCTGTGTGCTCCCGTGTGCACGCTCAATGCCGCTCTGGGATATATGGCCCACTCACGAACCGTATGTCTCGGAGGGCATACGGTCGTGTGCAAGGGCCCGTATTGATGAATCTGCTACAAGGACTGATAACTTAGTCATATTATAGTCATATTTAACCCCTTTTACACCAGGGCTGTTTTGACCATCCTGCCCAAGCTATTTTTTGTATATCTGACATGTATCACTTTATGTGGTAATAACTTTGGAACACTTTTACTTATCCAAGCCATTCTGAGACTCTTTTCTCGTGAAACATTGTACTTCATGACAGTGGTAAATATAGTAAATATATTTCACCTTTATTTATAAAAAAAAAATCCTAAATTTACCAAAAAATTTGAAAAATTCACAATTTTCTAAATTTGAATTTCTTTACTTTTAAGACAGATAATAATATTTAATAAAATAGTTATTATTCAACATTCCCCATATGTCTACTTTATGTTGGCATCACTTTGTAAAAAATTTTATTTTTTAGGACGTTAGAAGGCTTAGAATTTTAGAAACTACACCTCACAAATTATTCAAAACTGATGTTACAAACTCTGTTAACCCTTGAAGTGTTTCACAACAATTAAAAATGGAGGTGAAATTTCAAAATTACATTTTTATTTGCAGATTTTTTGTTAATTAGTTTTTTTGCAACAAAGCCAGGGTTAGCAGCAAAATAAACCTCAATATGTATTACTCTGATTCTGTAGTTTACAGAAATAACCCATATATGGTGGTAAACTGCTGTAGGGGCACATGGCAGTGGTCACAAGGAAAGGAGTGCCATTTGTTTTTTGGGCACCATTTTGTATTTGAAGAGGCCCTGACATACCCCTACAGTGGAAACCCTCAAAAAGTGACTCCATTATGGAAACTACACCTCTCAAATAATTTATTAAGGCATGTACAGAGCACTTTGACCCATAAATGTTTTACAGAATTTAGAAACACTTGGCTATAAAAATTAAAAGTTTCATTTCTTCCAATAAAATGTTGCTTTAGCCCCAAGTTTTACATTTTCACAAGGGGTACCAGGAGAAAAACCACTTCATAACTCATTATCCATTTTCTCCTGAATATGGTAATATCCCATATGTGGTGGTAAACTGCTTTAGGGGCACATGGCAGGACTCAGAAGGGAAGGGGTGCCATATGTCTTTTGCATCACAGATTTTGATTGATTGGTTAACAGGCATCATTGGTTTTTATTTTTTGGGTCATTGTCTTGTGAGGGTTAATTTTTTTGGGCTCAGATGATGGGGTACATGACTTTTTGATCGCTTGATATTTTTAATATATATATATATATATATATATATATATATATATATAGTCATGGCCAAAAGTTTTGAGAATGATACAAATATTAATTTTTAAAAAGTCTACTGCTTCAGTTTTTATAATGGCAATTTGCATATACTCCAGAATGTTATAAAGAGTGATCAGCTTAACAGCAATTACTTGCAAAGTCAATATTTGCCTAGAAAATGAACTTTATCCCCCAAAACACATTTCAACATCATTGCAGCCCTGCCTTAAAAGGACCAGCTAACATCGTTTCAGTGATTGCTCCATTAACACAAGTGTGGGTGTTGATGAGGACAGGGCTGGAGATCAATCTGTCATGATTAAGTAAGAATGACACCACTGGACACTTTAAAAGGAGGCTGGTGCTTGGCATCATTGTTTCTCTTCTGTTAACCATGGTTATCTCTAAAGAAACACGTGCAGTCATCATTGCACTGCACAAAAATGGCCTAACAAGGAAGAGTATCGCAGCTAGAAAGATTGCACCTCAGTCAACAATCTATCGCATCATCAAGAATTTCAAGGAGAGAAATTCCATTGTTGCCAAAAAGGTTCCAGGGCGCCCAAGAAAGACCAGCAAGCGCCAGGACCGTCTCTTAAACGTGTTTCAGCTGCGGGATCGGGCTACCAGCAGTGCAGAGCTTGCTCAGGAATGGCAGCAGGCAGGCAGGTGTGAGTGCATCTGCACGCACTGTGAGGCGGAGACTCTTGGAGCAAGGCCTGGTCTCAAGGAGGGCAGCAAAGAAGCCACTTCTCTCCAGAAAAAACATCAGGGACAGACTGATATTCTGCAAAAGGTACAGGGAGTGGACTGCTGAGGACTGGGGTAAAGTCATTTTCTCTGATGAATCCCCTTTTCGATTGTTTGGGACATCTGGAAAACAGTTAATTCGGAGAAGACGAGGTGAGCGCTACCACCAGTCTTGTCTCATGCCAACTGTAAAGCATCCTGAAACCATTTATGTGTGGGGTTGCTTCTCAGCCAAGGGAATCGGCTCTCTCACAGTCTTGCCTAAAAACACAGCCATGAATAAAGAATGGTACCAGAATGTCCTCCGAGAGCAACTTCTCCCAACCGTCCAAGAGCAGTTTAGCAATCAACAATGCCTTTTCCAGCATGATGGAGCACCTTGCCATAAAGCAAAGATGATAACTAAATGGCTCAGGGAACAAAACATAGAGATTTTGGGTCCATGGCCTGGAAACTCCCAAGATCTTAATCCCATTGAGAACTTGTGGTCAATCATCAAGAGACGGGTGGACAAACAAAAACCTACAAATTCTGACAAAATGCAAGCATTGATTGTGCAAGAATGGACTGCTATCAGTCAGGATTTGGTCCAGAAGTTTATTGAGAGCATGCCAGGGAGAAATTGCAGAGGTCCTGAAGAAGAAAGGTCAACACTGCAAATATTGACTTGCTGCATTAACTCATTCTAACTGTCAATATAAGCTTTTGTTACTCATAATATGATTGCAATTATATTTCTGTATGTGATAAAAACATCTGACAAACACACATAAAAACCAGAGGGCAGCAGATCATGTGAAAATATAATATTTGTGTCATTCTCAAAACTTTTGGCCATGACTGTAGGCAAGGTAACAAAAAATGGTTGTTTTGCCACAGTTTTTATTTAGTTTTTTTATGGCGTTCATCTGATGGGGTGGATTATGTGATATTTTTATGGAGCCAGTCAATACGGATGCGGCGATACCTAATATGTATATTTATCTTTTTTAACTATTTTTTACAAGTTTATGTGAATTAATGGAAAAATGCGCTTTTTTTTACTTGGAAATTTTATTTTTTTAAAACACTTTTTCCCCCCACTGTGGGACTTCAACTTTTGGGGGGGTCAAATCCCCTCTACAATGCATTACAATACATGTGTATCGTAATGCACTGGCTGTCGGTGTATTACCAGTGTAATACACTAACAGCCTGCTTGCTTGTGAGACCCAACCCCCTGGGTCTCACAGGCAAGCAGGCTGTTAGTGTATTACATTGGTAATACACTGACAGCCAGTGGATTACAATATCCTAGAAGGCAGCCCCGGTGCCTATGGAAAGCAATGGGCTGCTTTCACAGCCATCGGGTCCCCGTCACCACAGTGCCGAGACCCGATGGGGACAGGGAGGGAGCCCCCTTCCTCCAATAACCCTGTATATGCCACGGTCAGCACTGACCATGGCATACAGAGGGTTAAAGCATGAGCATCAGTGTTTTCACCAATGCAAAGCGTATACAGCAGGGGCTCGGTTGTCAGTGACTGCCGGGCCCCTGTTGCTAATCAGACAGGATCAGCTCCTGCACTCGTCAGATCTGTGCACTGTACCTGTACAGCGCTGGGGCTTAAGTCATTTTCCGCAGCATCGTACATATACAGCACCGGTCGGGAAAGGGGTTAAGACATACTGCAAGTAGTACCCTGTTGATAAATCAGGGCCATAGTAATGGACCAGGAGACATTTGATGATACATTTTTGATGGATCTCATAACAATTGAGGATTTTGTACCTATGAAACTGGCTGACCTGTTGAATGAGCGCTTGGCAGCTGAAGACACCTGTGTCTAGGCATCATTTATCATGTCATATTTGTGTCAGTTCCAGTCTGGCTTTGCTTTGTGTGCCTGCACCAAATTTCTGAACTGGTGCACCTTAATAATATATGTGGCATGAGTGTAATAGGGTTTACACCTTTAGACCAGTGGGTTGCCACTTTTTTGCGACTTTTGCAAAAGTTGCACATAATAAATGAGCCATAATCCAGGTCTAATTTCACTTTTAGCTTTTAAACATAGATCACTGTGAAAAGTGGACAGGATCACAAAATGTTGCAAAAATGTGGCAGTTGCCATGGAAATGTGGCAGTTGCCATGTCATGTGACTTCTTTGTCACAAAACCGACATATCTGCTTTCATAACTGCCCCTCCCCCAATGTCTATAATGAACTTCCTTATCCCCTAAAATATTTTTGTTAATGTCTCCATTTAAACCAGTAAGAGACTCTAGTAACAGTTTTAAAATTGTGATGCAAATTTTATTCTGTTTTAAAAATATGATGATATGTAAATGTGATGGCCTAGATTCACATATTGTACATTTTGGTACAGGAATATATTTTCTTACCTTAGTTGGTTTTATCATTCAGTTTTGCAGAATACACTTAATGTACATTTGACAGCATACAGTATATTCAATACACTATACTTATAGTGTTCAAGTTTAGTAGATCTACCATATCACCTCTCCTGACAACCCGTTTTAGTAAATAATTATATTCCACATGAAATGAAAATTCTTATGACTCATGACTAGGGGTGAGCGAACCTAAACTGGTAAGTTCGGGTTCGTACTGAATATCGCGGGGTCCGAGAGAAAAAGTCCTGCGTGCAAAAAGAAGCTGACAATAATGGATTTGAACGGATGTTCAAAAGAAAGAATATATTTTTTTGTTTTGTTTTCTGTTCTTCTGACAGATCAGAATAATGGAAAACAAAATGGTGATGTGAACCCGGCCTTACATAGTTACTTAGTTACATATGGTTGAAAAAAGGCACAGATCCATCAAGTTCAACCATGGAATGGGAGATGGAAATTAAGGGAAAGGGAGTGAGAACCAGACATCTACACATTTTATTATTATTATTATTATATTTATTAAGTCCAACAACTATTGTCCATCATTTATTATATTGGTTACTTAATATTGGGCAGAGGAACCATTTGGCATGTGACAGCAACCTTTGCGCCCCAAGCTGAAATGAGAACAAAATAAAAATTACACTAAATACACAGATGAGAAAGAACCTGCACAGTAGTTTGTCAAAAATTACGATGTCCCGAGGACATGTAAGAGGGACATCCTTCATTCTCATGATCAACTTGGATAGCAAAGGTCTGGACTCCTGCTATTCATGTAAAACATACCCTAAGTATACACCATTATATAAGAAAATATACAGATTTGCTTTAATTTAATTACTGACTCCAATTTCTCAGGACTTATTTTATTTTTTCTACCCTGAAAAATGTAAAATAAAGCGGAAATTAGACTGTTTTTCACATTGTTTTCATGTTTTTGTCAATAGCATAATGTGTAAGTAGTACTAGTAACATATTTTTAAAAATTATATCCCCTTTATTGTTGAGTTATGGTAATCAGGGGCGTTTGATAACTTTTTTTTGTGTCCTCCATAAGGTCATATAAGAGCCCTAAAAAGAGGTTGTGCAAGCCTGTTCAGGCTCACTAAAGAGCTAATATGTGGTGGCTCGGTGGTTAGCACTGATATCTTGCAGCACTGTGGTCCTAGGTTCAAATCTGACCAAGGACAACATCTGCATGGAGTCTGTATGTTCTCCCCATGTTTGCATGGGTTTCCTCCTGGTACTCTAGTTTCCACCCGCACTCCAAAGACATACTGATAGGGAACTTAGATTGTGAGCCCGGATCCGGATGCCTACGCCCATGTGAGCGCAGGGGAGCCGAGCGCTACAGTGCTCGTTACGAGCACGTTCGCTCATCTCTAGTAAATAACAATCCTTGCATTCTCTATAGGGAGCACTGCTGTCACTGACAATTTACATGCAGCTGTAATCTCACAAAGGACATTTAGAAATGTCCTTGAAGAGATACGTGCCAACCCCCCAGACATTTATAGTCAACAAGCGGATGGCAAACGGTTAACAGCCATTCCATCTGCATCAATCTCTAGCCACTGAAATTAAGCTGCTTTTTGGCTTTAATAATGGTTCTCCAGTTACTACGGAAACCACTACAACATTAATATTTGCTGACAGCTGAGCTCCCTAAGAAAACTGCTGACCGGGGACAAAGGTTGATTGGAAAGATGTGACAGAGGATATATTTATAAGGATAGGAAAGAGTTGCAGTCTCACCGAGAGCCAGAGGCTTTCTACATGCATTTCAGCACACAAAACTTGGATCCATATTGGTGATGCAGCAACAAATAACAGAAAATAGAGATAGTAATTATCTTACAAAACTCACTTATGCATTATGTATGGGGAAGACATAACATGTTATTATTACATTTAGAATTTATATTTGAAATACAGCAAGTCTAATATGGGATGGCTAAATAAAAGAACTATTCACTACTTTATCTGCATTTAAATAAACCGTTCCACGTCTCTTGTGCACTTAATCATTGTAATAAACCAGGCTGTGTCAAATTCCTCCATCTTTTCATCATACTAATAAGTAAACTAGATCGCAATTACAGGAGCTCCCCTTTCCAAAGAGCTACTAGAGGTTGGGGATCGAAATACGGTACAGCTAAAAATGGAACAACGGTGTGTAAAGGAAAGTATCATGTTTGACATATTGGGGCAGAATTATTAACATGATTGCACCCTGTTTCTGACATCTGCTGCACCAGATCTTTGCTATATTTTGTATTCATTGTATTTACATGTGCCATTAAGAACAGAAAATCCTAACAAGCTTATGATGTTAGGTTGTATACTTACTGTAGAACACGGGTACGGCATGAGTGTGGCTCTTTGAGTTATACAATGTGCCAGATTTATGGGGTTAATTGCATGTTCCAGTTATGTAAAATACAGTTTTTTGTTCCAGTTTGGTGGATACCAACCAAGAGGAGGCGTACAGAAGTAAAAAGAGTCTACCATGCAGAAAGATGCACCAAATCTATAAAACAGCTTGCACCTCACTGATTAGCACATCAGCAAATCTTCAGCCTAAAGCCTCATTCACACGTCAGTGTTTTGGTCAGTGATTTCCATCAGTGATTGTAAGCCAAAACCAGGATTGGAGCCTCCACAGACATACGGTATAAGGGAAAGATCTGTACCTGTTCTCTGCTTAGAGCCACACCTGGTTTTGGCTCACAAGCACTGATGGAAATCACTGACCAAAATACTGATGTGTGAATGAGGCATTACTCTGCTAGATGTACGTAGGCTAAGACAATATTAATAAAGATGCCCATTGAATCAGTGATTTAAAGGGGTTGTCTAAGACAAGCCCTACAATGGTTAAAGAAGACCTTTCATGACTTTTTTTTTTAAACTAACACCTTAGCAGGTAGTCCACCTGCTGCAGATGCTATTGCTTAAAAAAAAAAAAAAAGTTCCCTTCGTTGTGCTGCTATGCCCCCCTGTGTGTCATGGTACCCAATATGCTAATTAGTACCATTGGTACAGGGAGGAGAAGACCTCAGCTCTCTACAGTGGATGACTCCTTCTCCCTGGCAGTGATGCTGTCCAAGCACAGTGGACCCCTTCACAGCCAGGGGGAAGAGGAGCTGTTCTTGTGAGATTTGATAAAGTAGTATTATATTCGGGGGGCGTGTCTAGCAGCTGAGCTAAGAGGACGCAAATTCTCACAGCAACATCTGCTCGATATCTATCCTCAAACATTGGCCTCCTCACTAAATTCAAAGGCCCTCAGAACATCTGCCCTGTGTACCAGAAGACCACCAGCTGCAGTTTGCACCCCGTCAAGAGCTTCTGACGACTAGTACACCGGAGATCCGGCAGAGGCCTGCTCAGAGGCCTGAAGCCTTGGCCTCGATTCCTGTCACCACCGAGGACCGGGACCTTACACAAGCTCACCCGCTACCTATGGAGCACCACCAGCCGAGCGGACAAGATCGGAGGGGCCTCAGACACTACCACCTAAAGCACAGGTCAGCAATCCACCCGAACAGAGCCCCGAGTTACCAGCTCCAACTTACTTTGTGGTCCCGACCGCCATCTTGGTGAACTGCTACCGATCTCCTGCACGCCCTGACACACGGGATTGAGATCCTCTACAGGCACAATATAATAGTGGGGACAAACATCCCTTCAAGAGCACACAGTTACAACGCATTTAAGTGTTTGTGGCACACCTGGATATTAAGTAAGAAGCAACCCGCTATATCCTGTCAGCAGCCACACTAAGTGACCCTTTCCTACCCACCCAATACCCTCACCTTCTGGTATACAACATCCACTAGGCTCAGCCTCAATTTTTCAGGAACCCCCTCTCCTTATAGGATACCAGGGCTCCAACTCCAGGGACAACAATTTTTTCTTAAAGGGCCACTGATCCAATTTTTTTTAGACCCTCATTAAAGGGTCGTTCAGTCTAATTTTCTTTTGCCCGTTAAGGCAATCCACATGATGCACTAATCACTTCTCTGCCCAGTCTCCGGGGGCCATTTTCCAGAAGAGACACCATTCTACTGTAATTGAACAGCATCCAAGAGTAATGGTGAAGATTGGCCCACATAAATCTAGGAACACCGCTGTATTTCGTCATTCAGGCTCCCTTGATTCTTACGTTCAAAAGGGCCACACAACCGCTCTAGTTAAACTCTCACAAGCGAGCAGGCTCTCCTCCCAAAACAGCCCAGAAAGGGAACCTTCACACGCTCTGCAGACAATGGAAAGCGATGGAGATGACACAGGAAGATAAGAGTCTCCCTATCTCAAGATCCTTCCTAGGCAAAGCACTATCCAAAGCTCTAGAACCAGTACTGAAAGAATTTCAAGATATTAAACAAGATACAAGAGATGTAATCTGCAGATTATTCCACTCCAAAGTCAGAGATGACATCCTCTGCCTAGCCAGAAATAACCCTCCCCTACAGTTGATGAGCCAACAATCTCTATATACCAAGACCTGGCAAGGGTCACTTTATCCAAGAAGAATTATCTGAGACCACTGACAGAGGTTCTACGACACAGAAATATACCCTACAGGTGGCTCTTCCCCTTCAGTCTCTCCTTCTCATCTGAAGGGAAAAGGTTCATCCTGCGAAGTCACTCAGAACTACCCGAGATCCTGCAACTCCTGAAGATCACCGATTTGGACATTCCACACTGGTTCCCTATACAAGGCCTCACAGCCCTCCACACCGTTCCACCCTCGACACCCTGGGAGATTGTAGGCATGGAGAAGCGCAGCAGGAATCAGAAGCGCCAAGGGAAATTAATGCCTAGAAGTAGAGATGAGTGAATCATTCAAAAAATTATTCGCCGAACATTCGCCGAACTTTTTCTAAGATTCGTATATTCGACGAATAGATTTGTTGTATTTGCGTACAAAATATACGTTATTATGTGCTATTAGCGAACATTCGCGCACTAATAATGAACGTTCATTTAAAAAATGTACGCAACTTCTTTGAAGACGTACGCATGAGCGTACAAATAGCTTACAAATCCTCAGCGTACTATTGTCTACGCGATTACGTAATACGCAGGCACGTACGACGAGAGGCCATGGCGTGCACTCCTCAGAGGCAGAGCGAATATTCGAAAATGGCATCCAGACGATCCTCATCATTTAGCTCTGCTGCACAGCTGAAATACATAGTCCGGCTGATGGACCGCCAGGATTGCGATTTACGATGGCGCACACCACCACCCGAACCAGCATAAAAAGGAGGTGATCCAGCAGGTGATCCGAGGCTTGCGCCATCATTTCGACACCTTGCGGACCCCGGGCCAGATCCAGCGTAATTGGTCAGATCTGAAATTGCCCTCAGAGGCAGTATGTATATTTGAGGTAGAACAAGTAAGGTGCTGTCTATCCGGCTAAGTGCATAGTACAACCATCCACCATATAATAAAGTGAATATGAGGACACATTGCGGTACCTGTAAAGAAAAATGGGCAACATACTTGAAAACGTTGCTGAAAGGTAAAAACATTAGTGCAAACAATCCAGTGCAAACAATATAGTGCAAATACATTATAGGTATAATGTAAACATTTTAAATATCACCTACCTAGTATGCTCACGGACACGTGTAAGTCTCTTTTCGTCTGACGCTTGTCATAGAACTGGAGCAGAGTCCCAAACTCAGTTGCAATTTGTAATCCACATAGGTAAAATTGTAATCCAAATGGGTAAAAAAATAGCAGCAAAGGTTCCTTAAAAAACCCTCTTTCAAGGGGTTCCCCAATAACCTGAAAAGGGGGGAAAAAAGGGATGAGGCGCACGTATGCGCAACTTGGTTAAAAGTTTTTTTTTTGATGGGGGAGTCCTGACAATCCCTGTCCATCTGGGTGAGGACAAACGCAGGGCAACAAAAATAAAAACAAACGCCAACTAGTGCTCACCCTTCAGGTTAAGTCCACGTTGTGGCTCCCATAAAAGCTGCAGGATCCGATTCCTTACTTAAGGGCCAGCAGGTCCTCTTCACTGCTACTGGAGCTAAAAGACATGAGAGGGCGCTCCTGCTTCAAGAAAGCGACACTGGCTGCGGCAGCAGACCCCCACGACCTCTCAGGGATGGTCTTGGTAGTGACCGGGCTGTCACACTGGCAAGGGCCGTGGCAACTTGGGCCTTGCCCATTCCCTTGTAGTGGCCAGATCCTCCCACCGGCATACAAGGTGACAGAATCTCCGGCTGTAAGGGCTCTGGTAACGGTCTTCCGCGAGCGGCGGACTGTGCGGCCTGCACCTGCCATGGCAGTTGGTATTGTACCACCGATGGCTGGTACACAAAACTGTTGGTGGTCATCTGTCCCACATGAAGGATCGGCGGCGGTGGCAAATCTGGTATCAGGGGTTCCAGCTGAGCTTGGGATTTCTCCTCAGATCGCAGAGTCCCATCATTGGTCTCATGGGAACACCGAGCCTCTTCTGCGGCCTGGGCCTCCTCAGTCCAATCTTCCGGGGGCGCTGCAGGAGTAGCTGGTCGCTTAATGGGTTTCACCCCAGTAGCAAAAGGGCCTTGGAGGCTCTTCATGGGGGTATACTCCACGTAATCCCCTGCGTGGAGATTGTGGCGGACGGGCGGAAGATACGGCCGCTTTACAGAACGTCGGTTTATGTATAATTCTTCTGCCGTCTCCTCATCGCCAATAAAGCCTACTCCCCGTTCCACACTGAACCAAATAACGGTACCCCTTCGGCGCTCCAGCTTAGGGTCACCGGACCGTGGGTGCTCCAAAACCTGCACAACCCACTCCTCTACCAACTTTTTGTATTCCCAGAGTGTCAGGGCGTTCCGGGGACGACTAGTATCACTGGCCTGGGCGGGGATAAGCTCCATTCAAGTGAACAGAGCTTAGCCCCGCCCAGGCCAGTGATACTAGTCGTGACGTCACTGGCCTGCGGTAAACACAGAGAAGGCCGCGGCGCTCCTGCAGCGCCGCTGCCTTCTCAAACAGCTGATCGGCGGGGGTCCCGGGTGTCGGATAGATCCCAGAGGATAGATCATCAGTTTTAAAGAACTACAGAACCCCTTTAAGTTTGAGCTGGGGTCTTGACCTAAACTGCTCCCCATTCAGGCGGAGTCCCACTGGTGACTAGACCTGAACCTCACAAACAGTCACATGAGTAATTAAAATCAATTTATAATTAAAGATGATCGTTCTGGGTCTGACCTCAGCTCACCCTCTTATGCTCACCAGCAGGCATAAACCCTCTCCCACCGCCGGTTTATCGGCTTTGAGAATCTCTACAACCTCTCTCTTCCCACTCCACAGTTCCTTATAGCTCCGAGACATGGCCCAAGAAATGGCCTTTTGACTGGGAAGTAAAAATGTTCACTCTCCTAACAATTTGCTTACTGGTATTTTTGCCATTTGTTTCCTTAATTGTTGTTGTATTTGCATTTCGAGAAAACAGTGGAATGCGGCATTCACCAAATTCTTCTTATATCTTTTATTCTTTTTAAATACATACTGCAGATGCAGGCACAGTGCTTAGTGTACAGATGCGGTGACGGCAGTTTCGCACCTCCTCGTGCTGCGTCTGGCCGCTCACATGATGACGTCGAC
This sequence comes from Rhinella marina, assembly GCA_900303285.1. NCBI lineage: Eukaryota > Metazoa > Chordata > Amphibia > Anura > Bufonidae > Rhinella > Rhinella marina. The sequence continues at coordinate 27,573 of ONZH01026704.1, forward strand.
GCACACACGTTACTTATGCTGCATCAGGCATCATCACCTAGGTAACAGGTGCAACACAAATAAAACCATTACATTTAAAAAGAATAAAGGATATAAGAGGAATTTGGTGAGTGCCGCATTCCACTGTTTTCTCGAAATGTTGATTGATGGATTCTATGAATGCTGAGCACCATCAGTTGACCCACATAGCAAGTGCCACTCTGTGAGAACCCATACAAATAGCTACAGTTGCCGACCTTACATGGTGAATCTTGTTGAAATTGGTTGTTGTATTTGATCTTGCCTTACCTACCACTCCTCCCATCCCTCCCCCACACTTCACCCCTAGGGCCTCACTGAATAGTCGCACTAAGGTTGGTGTGTATTACCCTATCCTTCTAAAAATCAGCCTGACTCAAATCCTTACAACAATAAGACTACCATAAAAATTGTACCCTATAATGCTAAAGGCCTTGGGGGGAATTTATCATTAGGAGAATATTTGAAGTCAGTTTTGCTTGCATCTATGTTGGAGTACTTTGTGCCACATTTATCAAACGTCACAGGTTGTTTGATAAATGTGGCTTGTCCTTAAACCTAACACTTCTGTCTAGAGAAGCTACTCCACTTTTCCTACTCCACCCTCCTCCTGGAGTGAGATTGCGACTATTTTGCGACTTTTTTTAAAAAGTCGCAATGATAAATCTGGAGTGAAACTCATTAACATGGCTAACCACACCCACTTTTCCACCCATATTACAAACTGGAGTGAGTGGTGTACACATGCAAAAAGTCGCAAAAAAATGCGCAAAAAAGTCGCAAAAGCCCTATCGTGCGACTTTTTGAAGACAGAATTCTGGAGTGAAGGTGTGATAAATCAGGGCCTTTGACTCTGCAGTTAAACGCAGCCTAGTCCTCCTGCAAGAAACTCATTTTATGTCACATAAGACGCCCTCCTTTCACAAACACTACTTCAATACCTGGTTCCATTCACTTATGAACAACAAAAACTCCAAAGGGGTCTCAATAGCTCTAGCTAAACATTTAGCCTTTGAACAATTACACATACACTCAGACTCAGAGGGCAGGTTACTGATTCTCTCAGGCAAACTAAACGGTTCTCTAATCACAATTGCAAACTCTTATGCCCCAAAGACCCACTTTTAGATACCTCCTTGGGGAGATCATCTCTCTCATACAAGACACTTAGACATATAAAAAAATCCCTGCATCTCCTTTCTCTCAGGGACTCTTGGAGTTTCACACACCTGAAAAAAAAAGATTACACCCTCCACTCCGTTGCCCATACTTCTTACCATAGAATTGGCTATCTATTTCTCCACCAATCATCTCTCAACAAAATCCAGTCCTCTACCATAAGTGTCAGGGCTGGGATACACAGATAGGGGTAAGTGATCCCTAAGCTTAACCCCAACCCTGTCACTGCCTATTGCCCACTCAGGCCAACCCCTGAGTCGACAACCAGAAGACTTGAAATACACTAGAAAACGTGCAGGGGAAGGGAAGACAAACAAGTCAGACAAACAAGAATCAAAACGCGTCAAAACCAGGAGAGTACGTCAGGAACAAAATCAGCAAGCAAAGAGAAGTCAAAAACACGCCAAGGGTCAAGGAACAACAAGAGTCTAAACTGCAGAGCAAAAATAACAACCAGGTAGTAGCAAGGAACTCCAAACACTGGCAGCTAGGAAAACATTAGAGGGCCTTAAAAACCTAGCAGACCCCACCCAACCAGCTGACTGGGAGGAGAAAGCAAGGAACCAAAACTTAACTCCTGAGATACCAAATAAACAGAAAATAAACAGACACTATATTGCTCGCGTTTTCCGGCGACCAGTAACAGGCCGCGAGCGAGAGTGCGCACCAGCCACGTCCCTGGCACTTATGACCATCACGCGCGTCCCCTGCCTGGGACGCGCATCCACAGCCAGAGACCGCCGGCTGGAGCAGGAGCCTGCCGAAATAGCGGGCGAAGCCTGACCACGGGCAACCACCTCGCCACCAGAGTCAGGGGCAGGACCAGCAGAACGGGTGCAATGACTGCCGGTCCTTACAGTACCCCCCCTCCAGGAGGGGCCTCCGGACCCTTAGAACTCAGAGATGGTTTAGAAGGATGACTCTGGTGAAACAATCTCACTAAGCGGGGTGCATGCACATCCCTAGCAGGGACCCAAGATCTATCTTCTGGACCGAATCCCTTCCAATGGATGAGGTACTGAAGGGAATTCCTCACCAACCTAGAGTCCAGAACCCTCTCCACCTCATACTCAAGATCTCCATCCACAACAGACGGAGAGGGAGGGTCAGGGAGGGGTACAACAGGGTCAACATAGCGCTTTAGCAGATTTTTATGAAAAGTATTGTGGACCCGCCATTCAGGGGGCAACGCAACCTTGAAAGATACCGGATTAAACACATGAGTTATGACAAAAGGACCGATGAACCTAGGCGCAAATTTCAGAGACGGGACTTTCAATTTGAGGTTTTTAGTAGACAACAAGACTTTATCTCCCACAACAAAAGTTTCAGAGACAGTATGTTTATTCCTGGAATGGTGGACCATTTGGCTTTGTGATTTTTTCAAGTTCTGCTGAACTCGTGACCACACTGTGCACAGTTGGTTAGTTATGGATTCTGCCCGAGGAGTATCAGAAACAGAACACGATGAGAAAGAAAACCTGGGGTGAAAACCATAATTACAGTAAAAGGGTGAATGTGAGTGTGGATGAACTAGTGTGATTGTTGATAGCAAATTCAGCTAGTGGGAGATATGAGGCCCACTGATGCTGACAGTCAGAGATAAAGAGACGAAGGTACTGGATCAGCTCCTGATTCATCCTCTCCGTCTGCCCATTGGTTTCAGGGTGAAAGGCAGAAGAAAAGGACAATTTAACTTCTAATTTTGAACAGAAAGCTTGCCAAAACTTAGCCACAAATTGTACCCCCCTGTCGGATACCACTTCATCAGGAATACCATGGAGACGAACCACATGCTGGATAAACAGATCAGCCAATTCTTCCGCTGATGCAAATCAAAAGAAAAAGACGGAGACACCATCACGTGTCTCAACGACGGTCAAACTAGCCAGGCCTTTCACCGGGAAGGAACAACCAAGGGAAGGGCAGTCTCCAAAAGGAAACCACCTATGCCAAAGCATGGTATCCATCCACAGACAGCTGTTTCGGGGTATTTGCCCCTCATCAGTGTGGAGTAGGAATCTGGCTAGTGGGAGCAATGCCTAGTAAAAGATTATTTAAGAAAAGATGATTGACCTCAGGGAGCCTTGTTTTAGATTCACCAACGTTGAGACTCGTGATGGTGTCTCTGTGGTGATGATGGTTGATCTCCCTGAGGTCAATCATCTTTTCTTAAATAATTCTTCCGCTGATGGCAGTTTTCTCAACGGAATGAAATGACCCATTTTAGAGAACCGATCCACCACCACCCAAATGACAGTGCACCCCTGGGATGTTGGCAAATCAGTAACAAAGTCCATGGAAATGTTAGACCAGGGTTTGTCTGGCACTGGGAGCGGGAGAAGAGGTCCCTCAGGACGTCTCCTGGGGATCTTTCCCCACGCACAGACTTGACAAGCCTGAACAAAAGCATAAACGTCAGTATGCTTACGTGGCCACCAATAATTTCTTTTCAGTAAATCTAATGTTCCCCGAACACCTGGGTGACCTGCTAGCACTGAACAATGTGTCTCCTCTAACACTCTCAAACGGCAAGACATGGGAACAAACAATTTGCCTTCCGGAAGGTCTTTAGGAGCAGAATTTTGTTCAGCAAGAATTTGAGAAGAGAGGTGAGAGGAGACAGCTGCCAGTACAATACCTGGAGGTAAAATGTTACCAGACTCTGACTCCGAACCCTCAGGAATACCGAAACTCCGGGATAAAGCATCAGCTTTAACATTTTTCGTACCCGGTCGGTAGGTAACAACAAAATTAAAACGTGAGAAAAACAAGGCCCATCTGGCCTGACGAGCATTGAGACGGTTTGCATTATCAAGATACACCAGGTTTTTATGGTCTGTGATCACTGTCACTGGGTGAAGAGCTCCCTCCTAAAAATGGCGCCACACTTCAAAAGCCCATTTGATGGCAAGGAGCTCGCGATTCCCAATATCATAATTTCTTTCACATGAAGAGAATTTTTTAGAGAAAAATGCACATGGCATGAGGTTTGTGAGAGCAGAAAACCCTTGAGATAATACTGCCCCTACACCGACCTCAGAAGCATCTACCTCTACAATGAAGGGTTGAGAGAGATCAGGCTGAATCAACACAGGGGCTGTAGAAAAAGCTTTCTTGAGCTCCTGAAACGCAGAGTATGCTGCAGGAGACCAGTTACTAGGATCAGCCCCCTTGTGGGTAAGATCCGTGAGTGGTTTGGCGATTACAGAAAAGTTTTTTATAAAGTTTCTGTAGTAATTGGCAAAACCTAGAAACCGTTGAAGGGATTTTAAGTCAGTGGGGCAGACCCACTCTGCTATCGCCTGAACCTTACACGGATCCATCTGTACATCGGAAGGAGTGACCACATAACCCAGAAATGAAACCTTTTGCACACAAAAAATACATTTTTCCAACTTAGCGAACAAAGAGTTTTTTCGCAACCGGGACAACACAAGGCGAAGATGTTCATGATGGGTGGGCAGATCTGGAGAAAAAAATCAGGATGTCATCCAGATAGACCACCATAAAGACCCCAATAACATCATGAAAAATAGTATTCATAAAACCTTGGAAGACTGCCGGGGCATTACTCAGACCGAAAGGCATAACAAGATATTCAAAGTGCCCCAGTGGTGTGTTAAAAGCAGTCTTCCATTCATCTCCTTCCCGAATCCGAATCAGATTATACGCTCCCCTTAGATCTAATTTGGAGAACCAATTAGCCCCAGAAACCTGATTCAGAAGGTCCGGAATAAGAGGAAGGGGTCCAGAGTTCTTGACCTTGATTTTATTTAATTCGCGGTAATCAATACACGGCCTTAACCCACCATCTTTTTTCTCCACAAAAAAGAACCCAGCCCCCGTTGGGGACTCAGAAGGTCTAATATGCCCAATAGCCAAGCTTTCATCAATATACTGCTTAAGTGACTCTCTTTCAGGTACAGACAGATTATAAATACGACCCTTAGGCAGCTTGACTTTGGGCAAGAGATCTATCTTACAGTCAAAATCCCTATGAGGAGGAAGGACTTGAGACAGGGGTTTGGAGAATACATCTGCGAAATCAGAGATAAACTTCGGGATCCCAGCATCACATGAAATCGTGGTACAGAGTGAGACCTGAGACATATGGGCCTTACACTGAGGACCCCAGCGAACAAGATCCAGTGTACCCCACTCAATAACTGGATTATGTTCCTGGAGCCAAGGCATCCCCAGAATAACATTCACCGACAAATTTTTCATAACCAGAAAAGAACAATATTCTATGTGTAGTGCACCCACCACCAATTTTATCTCGGGGGTGCGGAATTTGACCAAACCAGCACGCAATGGGGTCATATCCACACTTGATACTAGGATAGGAGGGGACAATGGAATCATGGAAGACAAAACCTGGGACACAAAATCCAAGTCGATGAAATTAGCGGCTGCACCCGAGTCCAGAAAAGCCAGACCTGTACATGAGGCTAATGTAAGTAAAGTAAATGGGTTGCACTCGTTGACGGTATGAGGTGCAGGGTGGTACGGGTATGACCCAATATATAGAGAAAGTAAATATACCACTGCACACTCAGAGGTTTTTTAGATGCAAATTAAATCGTTTTATTTATCTTCTTTTTATGAAGAAAATTGGTAAGACAATGTGCCTTTATGGCAATGGTGACTTGTGGACACAGCAGACGTTTCGGTCACACCGGACCTATGCGCTGTTGCTCCCCGCAGCGCACACACGCTGTCCACGGGGAATCCCTCCACACACGTGCCTTCTTCTCTCTGTGACTTTCAGTGACCAAGGTCCGGTGTGACCGAAACGTATGCTGTGTCCACAAGTCACCATTGCCATAAAGGCACATTGTCTTACCAATTTTCTTCATAAAAAGAAGATAAATAAAACGATTTAATTTGCATCTAAAAAACCTCCGAGTGTGCAGTGGTATATTTACTTTCTCTGTACATGAGGCTGACTGGACCTCAATAGTGCAGGGCAAAAACATTTTAGAAATTTTAGGGAGTACCTGAGCTCCTAGGCAGTCCTCCCAACAACTGCCTAGGAGCGGAAGTTTTTCCTGCTGTGACTTCTTGGGACAGGCATTTAGCTGATATTCGGGACTCCCACAGTAGAAACATAGTCGATTCTTCCGGCGATGTTCCCTCCTCTGCTCTGGGGTGATACTGCCGAGCTCCATTGGTTCAGGCCCAGGTAGAGATGAGACCGTACTGAGGGTCGGCGGAGGAGCGGGGGACACCCGAGGTGGTAGTCTGGACCTTAGGCGTCGATCTGCCCGGATGGCGAGGGTCATAGCTTCGTCAAGCGTTTTAGGTTCTGCATGAGCTAATAATAAGTCTTTTACCTGGTCTGAGAGGCCGGTCATGAATAGGTCTTTCAAGGCCTGATCGTTCCACCCCGAATCCGTCACGTACTGTCTGAACGTAGCACAATATTCTTCCGCCATTTGTCTACCCTGACGGAGGGATAACAAGTGGGAAACCGCTAACGTAGGTCGGTCTGGTTCATCATAAATCTGACCCAGTGCAGACAAAAAACTGTCCAGAGAAGAGCGCAGAGGTGAATCAGGAGGTAAGGAAAGCACCCAATTTTGCGGGTCACCCCGCAGGAGAGACATAACCAGCCCCACCTTTTGCGCTTCTGTCCCAGAGGACCGAGGTCGTAAAAAGAAATAAAGTTTACACCCTTCCCGAAATGAAAAAAATTTCTTACGGTCGCAGGAAAAAAGGTCGGGAAGGGGAACCTTAGGTTCAGGTGCAGGTGACTGAACTGCCGGAGGTGGCACCGGGACCATAGCATACATGTCTTCCTGAACCTTAAAGCGGATAGCCAGATCTTGAACCAAGTTGGTCAAGGCCTGGACCTGCGCGACCACAGCTGACATAGGCTCCATAGGTGGAGTGAACGTCGCTGGACGTATGCAGGTTGCAGGCCTCTTTTGGCCAGTGTTTCTGTCAGGGCTGGGATACACAGATAGGGGTAAGTGATCCCTAAGCTTATCCCCAACCCCTTTCCCTGCCTATTGCCCACTCAGGCTAACCCCTGAGTCGACAACCAGAAGACTTGAAATACACTAGAAAACGTGCAGGGGAAGGGAAGACAAACAAGACAGACAAACAAGAATCAAATGGGAAGTCAGGTAGCCGCGTCAAAACCAGGAGAGTACGTCAGGAACAAAATCAGCAAGCAAAGAGAAGTCAAAAACACGCCAAGGGTCAAGGAACAACAAGAGTCTAAACTGCAGAGCAAAAATAACAACCAGGTAGTAGCAAGGAACTCCAAACACTGGCAGCTAGGAAAACATTAGAGGGCCTTAAAAACCTAGCAGACCCCACCCAACCAGCTGACTGGGAGGAGAAAGCAAGGAACCAAAACTTAACTCCTGAGATACCAAATAAACAGAAAATAAACAGACACTATATTGCTCGCGTTTTCCGGCGACCAGTAACAGGCCGCGAGAGAGAGTGCGCACCAGCCACGTCCCTGGCACTTATGACCGTCGCGCGCGTCCCCTGCCTGGGACGCGCATCCACAGCCAGAGACCGCCGGCTGGAGGAGGAGCCTGCCGAAATAGCGGGCGAAGCCTGACCACGGGCAACCACCTCACCACCAGAGTCAGGGGCAGGACCAGCAGAACGGGTGCAATGACTGCCGGTCCTGACAATAAGTTCCAGCATTCAATCCAATCACTTTCCTGCTGAACTAGTACTACGTATATCAGATCACGAACCTCTAAACCCCCGTGGCGCCTAAATGAGACACTACTCTCTATTCCCTCGGTATGTACCAGACTCCTAGACTCCCTAAACTTCTACTTTCAAAAATATACTAATGGAGATGTTCCTGCTCCAGTAGTTTGGGAAGCACACAAAGCCACGATCATGTGGCTTATCTCCATCGCACTTACCAAAAGAAACAAAGAGATTCACAAACACAACACCTCCAAATGGAAATAGACAACTTGGAAAAACTCCACAAACAATCTCTAGCCACATCCCACCTCCAACAACTCACAAAAGCCTGTTTACAATTACGCAATTTATTAAAAAAAAAATTTACCCAAAGTCTATATGTCCTTGAAACACTCTTTTTATGCTCATGGAGACAAAGCCTCTAAACTAATGATGTCCCTTATCAAGAGATGCAAACCCCGCTCCCATATCTCTGAAATCCGAGATAACACAGGCCAGCTTTCATCAGATCCGGAGGTGATTGAGCGAGAATTTATTAAACTCTATACCGCCCTATACCAACTTGATTCCAATGGGCAGAAAATTCAATCTCCTGACAAAGTCCGAGACATATCAAACTACTTACAACACATTACCCTATCCTCTCTCCCAGATTCTTCTCATTTTTGCTAGATGAAGTCAGATCCATCCTGTCGAAGTGCCCTAAAGGAAAGCCCCAGGTCCGAATGGCTTTCCAAGCTTTTATAATAAAACCTTCTCCTTAATCCTGCTCCCACAGCTAACAAATACATTCAACAATTATTTGTCCGGGGCCCAAATCCCGAAACAATCGTTAGAAGCATATATCACGTTAATTCATAAAGATGGGAAGGACCCCACGAATTGTGGCAGCTATAGGCCTATTTCGTTGCTCAACACAGATTTGACGCTCTACGCCAGCCTACTGGCACACAGAATGGGCTCCTTAATACCTAATCTAATATCTCCTGAACAGGTTGGTTTCGTGGCGGGCAGAGAGGGGAAGGCCAACACTATGAGAGTTCTGTCCCTGCTTCAGATCACCTCTCAAACTAAACTTCCTTTAGTCCTACTGGGTACAGACGCTGAAAAGGCCTTCGACAGGGTGGACTGGACGTATATGAGGCAAGTTTTATTACACTTAAACTTTCCATCTACCTTTGCAGATGCTATATTTTCAATGTACACAACCCCGACTGCCAGATTACGTATCAACCACTCCCTCTCTTCCCCCTTCGACATCCGCAACGGAACGAGGAAGGGGTGTCCTTTATTACCTACTCTTTTCGTTCTGTCACTGGAACCCCTTCTACAAACCACCAGGGAACATCCAGACATTGAAGGGTTCACACACGACCAATACTCCCATAGTACAGCGGCATATGCTGACGACATCCTAGTGATCACGACAAACCCCACCTCGGCTTTCCAAGCACTACACCATATCTTCCAGGAATACGGTGCTATCTCCAATTTTAAAATAAATCCCACTAAATCGGAGGCTCTAGGAGTCAACATTTCTTAAGAAGACCGCCAAGCCCTGCAATCCCATTATCCGTTTCAATGGCCATCATCACACATTACCTACCTGGGACTTAAAATCACCCCCCACTGGAAAGACCTATACACTCTTAACTATGCCACAATCCCCAAGATGTTCCAATCTATCCTGGAATCATGGTCCCTTCCATTTCTCACTTGGATGGGCCGTAAAAATCTTATTAAAGTGATTCTATTAACAAAACTTCTCTACCTGTTCCAATCTCTCCTTATCCCCCTCCCAGCATCTTTCTTTTCAGATATTAGGAAACTGACAAATATCTCTGGCAAGGTAAAAGACCTCGTCATGCCCTGCTTACTCAACCTAAAATACGAGGTGGAATGGCCATCCCCGACTGGAAAACTTATTATGAGGCAGTACACATTACCAGACTAATACACTGGGCAAGGACAGGTGATCGCAAACTATGGATTCCACTAGAAGAACATCAGGCACTGATGCCATTTAGCCTTTTACAAATTTAGCCCCTCTCCATCCCCACTTATGTCTTTAGCAGATCTCTCAGATCTTTATTTCTCTAAATATTTGGACATAGGTGTGAGGGTGGAAACATATGGGGTGACATATCAAAGTCTCCTCTTTTTCAGAATTAGAGGTCACGGAATACCCATTAGATTCCGTCCCTTTACATAATATACAAAAAGCTCATATTAGAACTGTGCTTGCCCCTTTTCTTAAACAATCTGAACCTAATAGAGACCTCACACCATTTGAAAAATTGATAACTTCTTCGCTCCCACCGAAGCACCTACTCTCAAAGGCCTATAACATCATCCAACAATATAAACACCCACATGTTAAAGCCTATTTATCTGAATGAAGCAAAGACTTAGACACTACTTGGTCTGAGGCCGAAGTAAAACAAATATACAGTATATCCCATGGTATTTCCAGGAGCACCCGGTTACAGGAAAACTCCTTTAAATTAATTACCAGATGGTACCTCACACCAGCTACATAGACTTAACTCAGACTCCTGCTGGAAGTGCTCGCAATCTAAGGGCACTTATTTTCACATGTGGTGGTCCTGCCTGGTACTACAGACATTTTGGAAGGAGATACTTGAGTCGATCAAGCATATTTGCTCACTGAAAGAGTCTCATTCACCGACCTCGGTACTATTAAATATTAGGATGCATAACATTCCACGCATAAAACAGAGACTATTCCAATACATGACCTCTGCCACAAAGTCCTTAAAGAGGCTCTGTCACCACTTTGCAACCTATGTATTTATATACATAGGCATGTAGGTGTTGTAATCCTCTCCCCAGACATACCTTCAAATTGCAGAGCCAAGCAGTGATTCTTCCAGAAAAAGAACTTTTATAAATATGTAAATGAGGCTTCGGAGCACTGGTAGGCATGCTTTTTCAGTCTAAGCACTGCTTCATCAACGCCCTCCCGGCTCCAAAACCCGCCCTGCAGCCTTTATCCCCGCCTCTCCTGTCTCTGATGGACAGCGCTAGACCGAGAGCTGTACGCTTGCAGTGCCGAACGCTGCAAGCACGTTCAATGTATTGCGAACGCATTCAATGTATTGCGTACGCTCTGCTCAGCTGATCTTCCGAATGCGCCGTCACTTCCGGGTTCAGAGAAGTGACGGCGGGTACGCAATGCATTGAATGTGCTTGCAGTGTTTGGCACCGCAAGCGTACAGCGGATGCGCCGGCGAAGTTGCGACTGCGCAGGCGCGAGATTTCAGCGCTAGACCAAAGGGTCTAGCGCTGTCCATCAGAGACAGGAGGGGCGGGGATAAAGGCTGCAGGGTGGGTTTTGGAGCCGGGAGGGCGTTGATGAAGCAGTGCTCAGACTGAAAGAGCACGCCTCCCGATGCTCCGAAGCCTCATTTACATATTTATAAAAGTTCTTTTTCTGAAAGAATCGCTGCTTGGCTCTGCAATTTGAAGGTATGTCTGGGGAGAGGATTACAACACCTACATGCCTATGTATATAAATACATAGGTTGCAAAGTGGTGACAGAGCCTCTTTAATACCACAACACTGGAATCAGACAACATCCCCGACACTCCCTCAATGGCTAATCAAAGTTGACCACATTTTCCATATGGAGTAATTGTTGGCCTGGGAATCAAGATCACACTCTAAGGCTACTTTCACATTAGCGTTATGGAATTCCGGTATTGAGTTCCGTCATAGGGGCTCAATACCGGAATAAAACGCTTCCGTTTTGTCCCCATTCATTGTCAATGGGGACAAAACTGAACTGAAGACAACGGAATGCTCCTGAAAGCATTCCGTTCAGTCTTCAGACCGGAGAACAAACCGCAACATGTTGCGGTTTGCTCTCCGTACTAGTTATCCGCACCTAAACGGATCCGGAATGACCCCCAATGCAAGTCAATGGGGACGGATCCGTTTGGTGTGGACACACTTGTAAACGGATCCGTCCTCCATTGACTTTCAATAGAGGTTATTCCGGATCCGTTTAAACGCTAATACAACCGGATCCGGAATTACGGATCCACAAGGTTGTATTACTCAGTACGGATGCGGCGGGTGAAGGGACCCGCCGGATCCGTACTAACGCTAGTGTGGAAGTAGCCTAAGTTTCTATCTATATGGGCTGATTTGGTTTCCTATTGCAAAAACAAAAACAATCTCTTAAACAATCTCTGAAAATAACTTATCAAGTGGTGCACACCCCTCCTCCCCCAACACCTAACATCTGCCCTTGCCCCCCCCCCTTTATTTGTTCCAGTTTATGTTTATCAAGATGTTTTTCACAATGGAGACTAACTGCCTTTTGCTTATATTCACTGCTTTCACGGAATCTCCCAACGGCAACTTTGTATGTTATTGATATAAGGACGCTCCATTTAGTTGACTTTACCAGACCGACTGTTATACCTATATGCTTTATGTCCTGACAGCTGATCGTTCTGTTAAATATCTCTAATTTTCTATTGTCTGTAACATAATATTTGAAAAAAATCAATAAAAAGAAAATTGAAAAGAAAGTAGTATTATATTCGCTGACATAGCCTGTTCTTGTGAGACTTACAAAATGTAAGTGTAAAATGTAAATGTAAAAGTAAAAAAAAAAGTCATTAAAATAAAGTAAATGTAAAACATGTTATTCTCACTGTTTTCTCCATAGCTACCTCTGTGGGGCTGGTCCATTTCTCCTGCAACCTTTTGTTTATACAGCAGCCTTGGTGACACGTACAGCAAAGTGCTGGGATATGGCAAGTGGTCGATGCAGCCAATCACTATCCTCACCTGTCTAGTGATTGGCTGCAGCAGTCATGTGCCATATGCTAGGATGAGAATAATCTTTTTTTTAATGTTTTATTTATTTTAAAGCCATTTTTGGGCTTGTCCAAGATTTTTCACAGACAACCCTGTTAAGTGATGAAAGTGTTATGTTCGTGTTATGGTATATACTGAATTGCGTTATGGATTCCGTTACCACAGACCATAACGCAATTCTATGACCGTATGCATAACGGAATGTCTTTAGAGGAATTCCTTTATTCATTTCGTCATAATAGAAGTCTATGGCCTGCATAACGGATCCGACCGGTTTGCTTTATGCAGGAGACGACTAGATGTAATGCAGTTACCAGCCTGTTGTGAAGAATTTGCAGCTTAATACATAGGAAATAGGCAATTGCATAATATGACATGCATGAGATATAAGGTCCCACTACTAGCACGGAGTGGGACACTGCATAAACTTATGCCATCTTTAGCATTATTAAATCTGGGCCAATGTGTCTATGACTGCCCATCTATCTAAGTTTACACTGTCTACATTTTTTGTAAATTAGTACATTAGTACATCTGCCTCACTGTTCTATTCTAGACAATTTTTATTTTTAAGGTATGGTAGTTACTGCTATGATATGCATGCCAAAATAGGGTTTTATGTTCATTAAGCTAAACTCTATGCACAAGCAAAAATGAACAGTTTGTAACATTTAAAAAATGTGCTATATATTCCACCATTTTTAGAGACAGTTCAATAAAAATGGAAGTTGTGTAAACGGCATTTCTTATACATAACCTTCATGTCAAGTGTCTAGCACAAAACAAATACATGTATGCAATGCTAAATAAAACAATCCTGTAGTAAGCAGATAAGACCAGTATTATACTAAAAGGGTATTTCTGGATTTAACTTTATTATTAAATCAAATACCCAGTCCTACCTGCTGCATCCTACTAATATCCAGTGCTATGAAAAAGTATTTGCCCCCCTACAGATTTATTTTGTTTTTGTACAATAGTCACACTTAAATGTTTCAGATTAAAAACAAAAAGAAAGATAACCTATGTAAATACAAGAAGACACCACCCCCCTCCCTTGAATTAACCACAGTTTTTGGAAAGCTGAGTTAACTTTCACAAGACAAACCTGGGCCTGACCTGTAGAATCAAGAAATCACTCAAATACAACCTGTCTGACAACACAGATGAGAAAGAAACATTGACATCTATCAGTCTGGAAAAGGTTACCAAGCCATTTCATTTGGGACTCCACAATGAAAGTTATTATTAACAAATGGAGAAAACATGGAACCTTCCCAGGAGTGGCCGGCATACCAAAATTACTCCAAGAACACATAGAAGCAGGGTCGGACTGGAGTACCTAGGGCCCACCAGAGGAAATAATTCTTGGGGCCCACCATAAAGAAATATCTGTGTTTGTTATCCCTGTACTGTGACATCACTGTGTTTATTATCCCTGTACAGTGACATCGCTGTGTGTATTATCCCAGTGCAGGAAGAGGTAAGTGGTCTGTGTTTGTGTGTTTGTTTTCTATTTTTCAGGGTCGTGAATGCAGAGGACTACGTCGGATTCGGTGGACTACGTCGGACCAGCTTTTTTTTTTTTTAATAAAATGGTCAAACAGGGGTCTGGGGGAGTGTTTATTTCAATAAAATGTTTTATACTTGTGTGTGTGTATTTTTTTTTTACAATACTACAGTTTTAGTAATTAGGGCTATCTACAGACGGCCCTGATTACTAATACTGGGCTTAGTGCTTGCCGGTATGGCAGGCCAGCACTATTACCTCAGCACCCACCGCCACCAGGGGTGCTGGGAAGAGCCGGGTACCCGCAGGACCGGACCTTCTAAACTGAGGGTCTGGCTCTGGGGCGGCTATAGGCTGGTACCATTAGGCTGGGAAGGGCCAATAACCATGTCCCTTCCCACCCTGGTAGTGCCAGGCTGCCGCTGCTGGTTGTATCTGGCTGGCGAAGGAAAAAAGGGGGGGACCCATGCCATTTTTTACAAAAATAATTAAATAATTTTTTTTAAAAATGGCGTGGGGTCCCCCCCTTTTTCCTTCGCCAGCCAGATACAACCAGCAGCGGCAGCCTGGCACTACCAGGGTGGGAAGGGACACGGTTATTGGCCCTTCCCAGCCTAATGGTACCAGCCTGCAGCCGCCCCAGAGCCAGACCCTCAATTTAGAAGGTCCGGTCCTGCGGGTACCCGGCTCTTCCCAGCACCCCTGGTGGCGGTGGGTGCCGAGGTAATAGATGTTGGGGTTAGTGCTGGCCTGCCATACCGGCAAGCACTAAGCCCAGTATTAGTAATCAGGGCCGTCTGTAGATAGCCCTAATTACTAAAACTGTAGTATTGTAAAAAAAAATACACACACACAAGTATAAAACATTTTATTGAAATAAACACTCCCCCAGACCCCTGTTTGACCATTTTATTAAAAAAAAAAAAAAAAAAAAAAGCTGGTCCGACGTAGTCCACCGAATCCGACGTAGTCCTCTGCATTCACAACCCTGAAAAATAGAAAACAAACACACAAACACAGACCACTTACCTCTTCCTGCACTGGGATAATACACACAGCGATGTCACTGTACAGGGATAATAAACACAGTAATGTCACAGTACAGAGATAATAAACACAGTGATGTCACAGTACAGAGATAATAAACACAGTGATGTCACAGTACAGGGATAATAAACACAGCGATGTCACAGGATAGAGATAACAAACACAGTGATGTCACAGTACAGAGATAATAAACACAGTGATGTCACAGTACAGGGATAATAAACACAGTGATGTCACAGTACAGGGATAATAAACACAGTGATGTCACAGTACAGGGATAATAAACACAGTGATGTCACAGTACAGAGATAATAAACACAGTGATGTCACACTACAGAGATAATAAACACAGTGATGTCACAGTACAGGGATAATAAACACAGTGATGTCACTGTACAGGGATAATAAACACAGTGATGTCACAGTACAGAGATAATAAACACAGTGATGTCACCGAACAGGGATAATAAACACAGCAATGTCACCGAACAGAGATAATAAACACAGTGATGTCACCGTACAGGGATAATAAACACAGTGATGTCACAGTACAGAGATAATAAACACAGTGATGTCACAGTACAGGGATAATAAACAGTGATGTCACAGTCCAGGAATAATAAACACAGTGATGTCACAGTCCAGGGATAATAAACACAGTGATGTCACAGTCCAGGGATAATAAACAGTGATGTCACAGTCTAGGAATAATAAACACAGTGATGTCACAGTCCAGGGATAATAAACACAGTGATGTCACAGTCCAGGGATAATAAACACAGTGATGTCACAGTCCAGGGATAATAAACACAGTGATGTCACAGTCCAGGGATAATAAACACAGTGATGTCACAGTACAGGGATAATAAACAGTGATGTCACAGTCCAGGAATAATAAACACAGTGATATCACAGTCAAGGGATAATAAACACAGTGATGTCACAGTCAAGGGATAATAAACACAGTGTACAGAAAGTTAAAAAAAAATTATACTTACCTTTTTCATAGCAGCAGGGCCAGCATCATCAGAGCAGGAGATCTTCTTCTCATGTCTAAAGGGGGCGGGGCCTATGCTGCCGGCCGGCCCCGCCCCCCGCCGAGACCTGAGGCATGCCTGGGAGGTACGGAGAGCTGCAGGGCTCCTTCCTGCAACACACAGCTGTCTCTACGTCCTATGGACGCAGAGACAGCTGCCAGAGGCTGCATCCGGGACGGTTGGGAGGTATGCGGCAGCGGGGGGCAGCACCAGGGGCGCAGGGCCCCCCCTGAAATCATTGGAGCCGGGGCCTGGAGCAGTAGCTCCAAATGCTCCAATGATAATCTGGCCCTGACTATAGGTTCCTGGCTTGGGGCCTACCGGAGGATCCTCCGGTCCTCTGGTGGGCCAGTCCGACACTGCATAGAAGACTCATCCAGGAGGTCACAAAAGAACTCAGAACAACATCTAAAGCACTGAAAACTTCACTTGGCTTAGTTAAGGTCAGTGTTCATGATTCAACAATAAGAAAGACACTTGTGCATAGAGTTTAGCTTGCTGAATATATAAACTAGGAATGAGCGAACTTTTGAAAAGTTGGGTTCGGTTCGATTCGGCAAACTTTTGTGAAGTTCGGATTCGTATGAACCGAACCTAAAACGAACCTTGCTATAAAGGCTGAATAATTGCAGTTACAATAGTGGGAGTCTGATAGGGTATAGTTTCGTTTAGTTGCAGTTGCTATTACAATGAAAAAAGTGGAAAAAATCAAAGTGCAAAAATAGTGAAACCTCAGCCAGGTCGACAACATTTGACAGCATTGAAGATGTCCGCTGGAGCAGTCCATGTCATGCCAGAGCACCAAAAACACATGGTAGATCGTGGCACCAGCCCAAGAATAGGCTGCGTTGAAGTCGATGCGGTCTCTGTGACATCACAGGTCAGAAGACAGACAGGCGTACCATTTAATTAGACCTTGTGCACCCCAGAACAGGTACACATTAGCCAAGGTGTAAGTGATTACACGGGACATAGGACACAAAGTGCAAGTTGGCAACACCGGCAGCATTGCCTTGGACCCAGTAGGGTGGAAAACAGACATTTGACAGTGGAACCAGCAGCAGTAATAGTACTGTATTGGACCCAGTATGGTTGAGAACAGACAATTGACGGAGGAGGAGGAGGCAGCAGCACTTGATTGCACCCAGGCCAGTATGGTTGAGAACAGACAATTGACGGAGGAGGAGGAGGCAGCACTTGATTGCACCCAGGCCAGTATTGTTGAGAAGAGACAAGTTGAGGAGGCAGCTTCATCAGCTCTTGATTGCACCAAGTATGTTTCCAAATAGACAATTGACAGTGGGGGCATTAGTAGGAGCAGTATTCTTTTGGACCCAGAAGGGCCTAGTACAGAGAACTGAAGTTGGAAGCTAAGAATATCCACGCTTGTAAAAATCAGTTTTTATACATGACAAAATGTTGATGTAGAGTTCAGCACAGGACAGTCAACATTAAAAAAAACCCTCTAACATTACAGCTAGTCTAGTAGGATACGGATACAGTTAAATAGACAGACAACCTCACCCACAGAATCCATGAGGTGAAGAAAGGACATTTAAAAAGGCACAGATTCAAGAAGGCTTTACGCCAGTTCCATTATCCAAAAATACGTGTCCAATTTTCATGAAATGGACACCTCACTGGCACTCGCTTTACAAATTGACGCAACTACTCTGGTGTCAAACCTGTTGAATCTGGGCCTATGGCTGTTGGCGAGACATATATATATATCTTTGTTACACCAGTTTGATGTCCTAACCGTGTGCAGCGCCCAACCCAATGGATGTATGCTTTTGTGTTTTTTGAGTAATAATCCCTTGTATCCTGGTCTATTCTGTGAAAAAAGTACAGTTTTGCGTCGCCGTTGTTATTTTAACCAGATTCTTTACGAACTTTCTCAAGTTTGGCAAAGTTCGTAACAAATCTGGTTCGTTGCGGTTCGGTTCCCTCATCCCTAATATAAACCTATTTTGGCATGCATATCATAGCAGTAACTACTATACCTTAAAAATAAAAAGGTAGAAGTTTGGTACATGGCGGACAGAATAGCACACCTTCACTTGACAACTAGGAACCTAAGCTCTGGCAAGAAGTGATATGGCAGAGCAGCATTTTTACCAGAAGCTGATTACAATTAGAAGAAGCCATGCAATTGCACACAGCAAGGAAATGAATAGAGTGGTGGTAGCAGAAATGGGAGTTATATTAGCTCAGTGAATAATCTTTCTGAGAGCAACGGATATGGACCGCTGATGTAACATTAAGCTTTTTAGGTAATTTTGCTTTCTGTAAAACTCACCTCTTTTTATATTTCATGTTATAGTCGATGACAAATGCAGCAGTTCTATAAATTAAAATTCAAGTCTTTAATTAGGCAATCAATCACTAGCTTTTTGAGTAGCATAATTGCGCTATAAGATATTACCCATATATATCACTTATACCTAAAACTACTATAAGAAGCCTGGCAGGAGCATGGCTTCTATGTCACTACTGAAAGACATATTGATTAATTTAAAAAAAGCAAGCGGCTTCCAAGTAGATAAAAATAGTAAATTTAGTAAATATCACAAAAAATCATTTATCTGCTCAACACAGCACTTGAAAGGTACAGTATGTGGCATTTTATGTGATGTTCGCTGAAACAGCGTGGAAATAAACAATGAAGGTTGACACTGAATTATAGCACCCAGAGAGATCTTGAAAATGCAGAGGAATTGGGAGGCATTATATTGAAAAATTGTTGATATTTTCATCATACAAAAATAAGCTATTTGTGCCAAAACCATAATACCATTTAACTATTTTATGTACTAGAATGCTCATTATCTTTTGATTACTAGTTGATTTGAATTATGGGTCTATTATATCATATTTTTCAGCCTATAAGACCCACACAATTGGAAGCATAAGAATAAAAAAATCCAATTTTTAGTGTATATATCCTATGGGATAGTGTCATGTCTCCGGCCCCCGGCGTGGCATCCCTCACTCCTCGCTGGCCACAAGGGGCAGGGTGTCAACCCCCGAGGATCACATCCAGTAAGGATTTGCGCTTCATGCACGCGCGTCATTCTGTGAGACACACTACAGGTCCTGGTATTGCTGGGAGATTCCGTCATTCCCAGCGCTGACGCTAGTCAGGGGTCCCGGGACGCCGGGGCTCCTAGCGTCAGCTGTTGCCAGGGAACCACTACCACTATATCTCCTGAGTCAGGGAGGTGGTGGGAGGTTCTCTCCTTTTCACCCACTCAGTCCTCACCTGTGCTTCCTTGGCCTGAGGGTGGAGATTGGGTGTGATGTCAGCAATGTCATGTGATTCCAGGAGGGCTATTTAAACTAGCTGTTTGCTTTCACACATTGCTGATTATTTCATTTACTTGCAGTGCTGGTACTAAGCTATCTGGTAAGTGTTTTTCTCTGGTTATCAACTTCAGCTTTGGTACTGGTGTCTTTCTGGTTCTCGTGTCCTGGCTTACGTTTTTGACCTTGCTCTTGTCTCTAGCCCTAACACTGCATTTGTCTCCCAGTACACCCTGGAAGTTTTGCCCAACCGTGGTCGGTGTGCCCAGCCACCAGCCGCCTCGCTACTGGCACCTGGGAAGGGCTCTGCATAAGCACCCCTTCCTGCGGGAAGCAGGTGAAGAGTACCCCGGCCCTCAAGGGTGTTCAGAGCGCGACGGCTTGCGCAAAGCGTGTCTGGTACACCGCATTTGCTGACCACCAGTTCGGCTTCAGTTCCCTAGCCACAGATAGCCAAAGCTTTGCAGCATTGCCAGCCAACGTGCCCCCTGACTACACTAGCCACAGTGCCTCATCAAATTAGTAGCCATAATGCCTCCTTACTATGCCACTCTCAATTCCTCCTGGCTACACCGGCCACAGTGCCTTATCACAATGACAAAAACAGTGCCCCCTAAATATGCCAGCCACAGAGCACCGTCATTATTAGGGACAGCCTTGCTACTGAACTTACCCAGTCAATTACAGTAGTAAAAGTCTAGAGTAGCTGGGATGGATCTATCCAGTGCATAGCATGGAAGGGTGGGGGCTGGCTACAAAGGTCCTGGCAAGGCAGACACTACACACCTGTACCAATGAGTGAATTATCTGCGCTCTGAACAGTCACACTTTGCACTTTGTGTAAGGGTGGGTTCACATGACATTTTATGCCACCGACATATACATTAGAAAAAAGAGAATATAAAAACACAGCACACCACGTTCTTGTATCCAGTAAAAAATGCATACTTCATTTTACAATGGTAAAAAAAATTAAATATTTTTTTCCAATTGAACTCTATGGTGAACGGATGCCACTGTATGGCATCAGTCTGAGGCATCTGTTACACGTATACGTTTTTTGTATACATTAAATGGATGGGAAAAACGCAATGTGAACCCAGCCTTAGAGGTGACAGTGCAGCAGATACACAGATTATGTGCACAGAGGACAGGCCAGTGTGCTTTTTTAAAAAACATTGCACAACTAACTTTAAGACATGCACCATGCAGGGAGCGTTTGTTCTTTCTCCCGGTTTCAGTGCAACCGTGACGTTGCTGACATTCTTGCTGACCACTTTGCCCAGTTGGAGTTGGCAAAGTGGGAAAAAGCCAGGGGGTTATTTGCTGAAATTCACATTAGCAATTGATCGGCTATATAGTTGCTCTTCCCATGCCGATCAGCTGTACCACTATATGGAAACTCTTGACTTTACACATGTGAAAAGAGGGAGGGGGAGTGGGAACTACACTCTGCCCTGCTGCTATTGGGGACGGGAGGATGTCCATGGAGGAGGTGGAAAAGTGCCTGGTGTAGGCGCCAGGCCAACACAAATCTGGAGGTGTCAAAGGACCTAGCCTTGTTTCTGCAGTGCCCCAGGGGGCGGTGAAAGACATGTATTGTCGCTGCCCATAACATTTGCTCCAGGTGTCCATCGTGGTGTGCACCATGCCGCAGAGTGACAATTGCGAGGTGCATCCCACGTTCTCCGCCACATGAGAGTACAAATTCAGAGACACAGGCAGCAGACAAGAGAGTTTAAGGAAGGGATGCTTTTCTGAGACAAATAATGTAGGCTAAGTAACTTCCAGCGAGGCTGAGCATACATAATTAGTTCCCTAAAGGCGGCAGACTCTACTAACTGGTACAACAGCGATTGCACTTCCAGCAACTTGACCAGGTGTCAGTTAAGCTTGTGCACCATTGGATTGCTAGGCATGTAGAGTTGTTTCCTGACCACATGGCTGACAATGGAGCAGAGGAGGTGGAGTCTGAACAGCATGAGCAGTATGTGATGATGACAATGAGAAAGCCACTGCACTGCCCATGAATGCGGCCTGGTTACTACAAAGAAGACCCAAAGAAGGAAGAAACTCTTGTTGCGCTAGCTGGTAGACACCTCGGTCTTCCCACATGATTGGGTGATGCCACTTCATGTGGTTCAATAGAGCTATGGTGCCTTGAGATGTTTGTGCCATGGTTTAATTTACTCTTCCAGATTTGCTTATAACAATGCTGTTGTTTTCTGGCAGTATGCAGAAAAACTGTGAGCCGGGAGATACTCACACATTTTGCACAATGCTAGCAGCCAAGCTTGGCTTAGTTCTGGCATGTTTTTGGCCTGCTGCACCCACAGTATCAGCGGCATCACCAGTTCCCGAAGTAGATCTGTCCCTGGAAGTTCTTTGGGAGGTTCTGGCTGTACATCGTCTCCTACCTCCTCCCCTGATGTAACCTCTTCTTCCCCATGTACAAGCACACTGAACACTGCTATTGCCAATTTACTTAGGGAATATTGCAGTATTGGCACGGTAAGATTTCTGTCTACTGTGTTATTTGTATTTTAAAATACAGATTCAAAAAAGCCCTTTCTTTACTTTTAAGAAACACGTTGCAAACTTGTAATGTGATTATTCCCCAGCACCACCAATACAATGATGCAGAAAATGCTGGTAACTGATTTCTGTCTACTGTGTTATTTGCATTTTAAAACCCAGGTTAAACCCAGGTATTTACTGTTAAGACACACGTTGCAAACTTGTAATCTAATTTTCTCCCTCACAACCAATATGAGGATGCAGGAAAGGCAGTAATATTTCTGTATACTGTGTAATCTGTGTAAATTTTCACTGGTGTAAACATGTTATTGCCGTTAAATGTTTTTGCTAAAACAACGGCTGTTTAAATGAAAAACAAAAACATTTTTCTTGCAGGTGACTGGTGTTGTAATGCAGAACTGCTAGGGTGAGGTTCTGGAGCAGCTGTATTATTAAAGAGGCTCTGTCACCAGGATCAACCTTATTAAACCAAGCATACTGGCTGGTAGGGCTCATCATGCTGATTAAAACTGTACCTTTCTTTTGTCTGATGATAAATAGCTGCTGAGAAATCAGCGTTTTTATTCATATGCAAATGAGCAATTCGAGCACTCAGAGGCGGGGCTGATTATTCTGAGCACTGCTCTGTAACACCCCCTGTGCTCTGCACATGCCTCTCCTCCCATTGACTGACAGGGTTAGACAGCAGGCTGAGGGCAGAGCTGTGTCCAGGAGCTGTGTGCTAGCAAGTAAATATCATATACACTATAGCTGCACCACACTGAGATCTGCTCAGGAAGCTAATCTACATATTACTGCTGTAGTCACAGTCAGAATATATGATTATATAGACACCAGTGATATGTGTTATTTTATAACCCTAGAAACCAAGCACCTTTAAGTGGTAGTGTTATAGCTTTGTGGTTAGGTGGTTGTTTTTTGTTTTTTTTTTTTTGAATGCAGAGTTTTACTCACAAATACAAAAAGTTTATACTAGGCCATCTTTGTCTTCTTTTTTTTTAATTTTGTTCTTTTTATTTATATTTGTTTCAACAAAGGGCACAGAAAGAAAGCAGACTAATTTGTCCATAATATGCCAAAGCACGCAGGCCCAACAAACAAAAAAGACAATATAATATATTCTCACATATATCAGTAACAAACTAGAAACTGCTAAACACAATATCACAGTGGGTACATTAGGTTAATCTTAGAGAGCGATGTATTACCGACTGCATAGCAGATAAGAGTTTCATTGGAGCAAGACACCCAGCAAGGTATAATGCAATAGCAGAAGTCAATAAGAAAATCCCCCTTATCCTTAACTGCAAAGTTTCTAAACTTCATCCATGGTTCCCAAATTGAGGAAAAGACTTTCCTGGTGCATAAATCCCAATGAGACAGTTCCTCAAATCGGTAGATCTGGTCTACTTTGTTCATCCAATGCTCTATTGAGGGAAGATCTTTTGATCTCCAATATAGAGGTATAAGCAGCCTAAATGCCGCGAGCAGAATAGAAAACAAAGCACCAGTACGGCTCTTCCCCCCAGGTAAACCAAGACTAAGTAGAGCTAATTCAGGTGAACAAGTATATGAAGTTCCACATATGTCATTACTCTTCTTGAAAATGGCCACCCACATCTCTTGAAGCTTATTACAAGACCACCAAACATGTAGAAAGGTGCCTGTATGTGAACAGCATCTCCAGCACACATCAGGGACACCCGGAAAAAGCCTAGCTATCTTGTCTGGTGTTCTGTACCACCTAGACAAGACCTTGTAGCCATTCTCCTGGATCCGGACACACCGCAACAGTTTATGGGGTGCCTCAAATATCCTAAAGATCTCCTTTTTTGAAAGTTCTCTACCTAAGTCCCCCTCCCACACACCTACTATCGCTGGTTTGATCTCCATTGAAGGAGTTTTCAACATTTTATAAAGCTGTGAGATAAGTTTCCTTGGATAATTTGCTCCAGCTTCGGGGTCATGGCTATAATATCTCTGACTTGGAGGAGCCCCGATGGGAGCTGGAGAGCCTTGAACGTGTGCACAAACCATTCCCACACCCTCCAGGTTTGCTTCATAATGGGACTAAAATCTTGGCTCGGTGGGGTGGGCTTGTCAGACAGAAGCAAAGCTCTGAGGGAAGTGCATTCTCAATAAGAATCCAAGGTTTATGAGGCGGTTCCCTCAACCAATCCAACACTCTACATAAATGTATGGCTCTCGTATATGACTCTGGGTCGGGGAGCCCTATACCTCCATATTTTTTAGGCTTAGACAATGTTTGAAATGAGATTCTACTCCCCTTTCCTTGCCAAATAAATTTACGGATAGCGCTGTTTAAGGATAGGAAGTATGACCTCGGGACCAATATGGGTAATACTTACATCAAATGTGATAGCCTAGGTAAAATAAGTGACATAACCAAATTTTTCCTCCCAAACCATGACAAAGTAGGGGTGTCCAAGGTATCCAGTTGGGAAATGATAGATTGCAACAATGGTTTATAATTAAGTGCAAACAAGTTGTGCAACTGAGGGGTCAATTTAATGCCCAAATAAGGTGGTTGTATTTTAATATAGAGATCCCAGGTTTGAATCTTGGGAAAGACATCAATTTTATTTTCTTCCACATTTATCCCATAAGAAAAGTCTATGTCTTTATTATATTTAGAAAGCTAATAAGTATTACTGCTTTCTTTATAATCATATAGTGTGTCTGTGAACAAACCAGTAATAGGTTTTAGGAAAAAAAATAGACACTTTTCTCAATATAGTAAGGCCTCTTTATTTATTATATAAATAATATGGTTTTGAATAAAAAAATAAATAACAGAAAGAAAACATATACCGTATTTTTTCGCTTTATAAGACGCACTTTTTTCCCCCATCAGACCTTAGATCAGCCCACCCAGCCCCATAACAATAAAATAAAAACCTCTCTTACCTGTCCTGCGCCGCGGCTCCGCTCCGGGTACGGCGCTCCTCTGGCTTCCCGGGCCGGCGCTGCACTGTCCTGACTGCGTACAGCATCAGGACATAGTGCGGGCCTTAGAAGCCAGAGGAGCGCCGGACCCGGAGCGGAGCTGCGGCGCAGGACAGGTAAGAGGTTTTTATTTTATTGTTATGGGGCTGGGTGGGCTGATCTGAGGTCTGATGGGGGCACACTGGGCTGTTCTGAGGTCTGATGGGGGCACACTGGGCTGTTCTGAGGTCTGATGGGGGCACACTGGGTTGATCTGAGGTCTGATGGGGGTCTGATGTGATGTCCTGAAATTTATGGGGGGTCTGATATGAGGTCTGATGAAAAATATTTTTTTCTCATTTTCCTACTCTAAAATCTGGGGTGCGTCTTATAAAGCGAAAAATACTGTACCTCTTCTGGGATTTGAACCAAGGATCTCTAAATGCAAGGCAGACCACTATACCACTCAGCTACAGCATCAGCTCATTTCATGCTGTTGTGTTTTTATGCTTCCAAGGTAACATCACTGGTGTATGTATAATCATATTGTGCCTGTGAATAAAGCAGTAATATGTAGATTAACTTTCTGAGCCGAGATCAGTGTGGTGAAGCTATAGTGTACGTGATATTTACTTACTAGCACACAGCTCCTGGACACAGCTCTACCCTCAGCCTGCTGTCTAGCCCTGTCAGTCAATGGGAGAGAGGTGTGTGCAGAGCACAGGGGGTGTTACACAGCAGTGCTCAGAATATTCAGCCCTGCCTCTGAGTGCTCGAATTGCTCATTTGCATATGAATAAACGCTGATTTCTCTGCAGCTATTTATCATCAGACAAAAGAAAGGTACAGTTTTAATCAGCATGATGAGCCCTACCAGTCAGTATGTGTGGTTTAATAGGGTTGATCCTGGTGACAGAGCCTCTTTAAGCACTGACTTTTCACCACCTAGCCCTTCAGCCCATCAGTCCCTCAAGCTTTCCCTGATCCCTAGTATTCTACACAATTTTTTCCTTTTATTATTTCCTAGACTGCCACTGTTACACTAGAATAGATGCTTGAGTGTGACTCTGTATACTGTCTAAGATCTTTTTCTGTCAGACAACAGAATGACATTCTACTCATTCTGCACAGGCACCTGTTGCCCACTGATTGACTGATCCCGGCTGTTTTTTCTCACCAACATGTGCAGAAAATGGTGCTGTGCACCATTTTACTAGATTTGACAGAAGTGAATTTAAAAAGCTTTGGGCTTGCTTGGAGGACGATTTTTTTGTGGAATCCTAGGTAACAAACCCAGTTCATTATGAATCTATTCGCTCATCCTTTGTAACAATGCAATTTTTGCAGTGAAACGTGTTTATATTAGACACTCCAATAGAGTAATACTGGCCATTCACTAACATTCAGGTTTGACAATGCAATTGTGGGGCAATGATGATAAACGTCTATTCAACTAGATGCTGTGATGCAGTATGCCTTCACTAACACAGTTGTAATTTGCGTTACAGATAAGGTAGATTTATTGAATGCTTCACAAAAACTTGTGCAATATTTTTGCATTAATGATACACATCTTTTCAACTGCTAGATGATGTGATGCAGCATACCTTCACTAACGCAGTTGTAATTTGTGTTACGGATATGAAATGTGGTAGAATTATTAAATGCTTTTTTCAACGAATAACACATGTTCACTAAAGCTTGTGCAATATTTTTGCAGTGATGATACAGCGCTAAAAAAAAAATCACTGTTTTTGCAAGAATCTGTAATGTAGAACTAGTTGCCAGAAGATATGCTGACAGCAGTCTACCAGCAAACACACCTAATAGTGACCAGTTCTCACTACCCCCAGTGGTAATAAGGCTTCCTACAGGGCCCTTACTACTAATAAAGCACCCCTAATAGAAATAAGGCCAATCTATAAGGCACTCCTATGGAGCCCTCAGTAGTTATGCCCACCGCCACTGCCCACAGTATTTACAATGTTACCTGCAGTGGCCCCTGTAATTATAATGTCTCCTGCCATACCCCTTACAGTTATATTCTCTGTAGTGCCCCCATAAATTATAATGCTTGTCCTCTCCCTCCCGTCTTCTATACCATGCAGTCCCAAGTAAATAACTTCAGTCCTCTCCCACCAGTTTTCTATATGATACAGTCCCATGTAAATAACCTCTCTTCCTTACAGTCCTCTATACCATGCAGTCCCATGTAAATAACATCACTCCTCTCCCTCCGGTCTTTTATACCATGCAGGCCCATGTAAATAACACCAGTCCTCTCCCTCCAGTCTTCTATATAATACAGTCCCATGTAAATAAAACCAGTCCTCTTCCGCCAGTCTTCTATATGATACAGTCCCATGTAAATAACTTAAATCCCCTCCTTCAGCTACCTCCAACACATAGTCCAATGTAAATAACATCACTCCTTACCCTCCAGTCTTCTATAATATCCAGTCCCATGTAAATAACACCTCTCCCCTCACCCCCTTTAACATACAGTCCCAGTTAAATAACATATTTCCCTATCACTAAGCAGGGAGGAGGTATAATGGGGAGAACCACATCTCCCAGCATTTCTCTGGCACTTACATGGCATCACAGGTCTCCACATGACGGTGACCTCATCAAAGGTCCTACCACTACTTCCAGTGTTGAAAAGATCACATGACTATGATGTCATCGCAGGTCCTTCATCTATGTAGTAAAGGCAGAATGGCAGCAGATTTACAGTAAGTCCTAATCAAGGCCCCATCCCCCACACCTCTGCTGGCACTGGGAAGGGCCCCCCTCCTTTTCTGGGCCCCTGTGTAGCTGAATATGCTGCACAGGCGGTATGTCCACCCCTGCCTGTATACTCCAAATTTCCAAATATTCTATCGCTAGAATCTTCTTATACTGGGCCTCATCACTTTTTTTCTCCCTGTAATCTTCTTATACTGTCCATCCCTCTCACCTATTTTCTCCTTATGATCTTCTTATACTGTTACATACGTAGCATAGTGTCCTGCAGGGTTGCAAGTACACAGCAGAATTACATCTGCTCCCCTGTCTGCTGCCCCTATGATTGGCTGATCTAGGCTCTCTGTCAGCTGTGAGCTCATCAGGGAAAGCCCTCCTGCCTGTTCCTCCCAGTGTGTGAGCATCCTTCTTTTTCCTCCCTTATGGTATTTCTCGACAATTCTCACAGTAAAATGGTGCTGCATTTTATGGTGCTGCATTTTATGTTATTCGTCTGAAACGAATAGCAAAAGTTTCAGATTTGTCTAGGTGAAAAATTTTTGTGAAATTCGTAACAAACCTGGTTCATTATGAATCAATTCACTCATCCTTAATCCCTTCCGCTTTTCTCAGACTATGATATGTCATGGGATTCTTGCCTCCCTCATGTTTTCCACCACTATATTTGTTAAGTGCTACTATCAATGCTCCCACCACCACCATCACCATGGCTGCAAATGCCACTTCTTCCACCACAACACAGCTATGCATTTCAGTCATCTGATCCTCTGCCAAGGCCTGAACTGCCTCCTTCTCCTCCTCTAGGCAGTCTAAACACTGATTGTTCTCACATAAACAGGAAAACTATCTTGAAAATCTTCAATAGCACAAAGTATGTTGTCTCTTCTTACTTACCCTACCAGGAGGGGATTAGTGAAGACAGAGGTGATGGGAAAAAATGATTGAAAAAATGTACAATTGGTGATGCAGGAACATTTAAAGTTAGGTATACTAGACTATAATTATTTTAAGAAAATTTGCAAAAGTTTTTCTTAGAAAAGAATGCACATGGAGTCGATGATACAGAAATACATTCCAGCCAGTACACAATCAGCCTCATGATTAATATTATAGAAGATTTTTGTGTTCTGTTTTTATGTAAATTGAGCTGAAATACACTGATAAAAAATGAGTACTATAGCTTTAAATATCAATTGTAAGGGGGTGTTCTCACCAGCAGGGCAGCAATGACAGAGTTTCTCTGCAGACAACAGGATTTCAGTCCAAATCGTGCTTTATTCAAATCAGACATAGGCACTCCCAGTTATGCCTCACTGGGTACAGTGAGGTTACAGCAAACACAAATGAAAAACCAAAAATAACCTCCTGCCCGTCTGGGCAATAGCTAATACACAGGTCACTGTCTCACCTAATAAACGCAGGTTTTCTTCCAGTATTCCTGAGCCAGCAATACAGTTAGCCTCTTAGGCTCTCCAGGCATAGCTCCTCAACTGACATCCTGGAATGCCTTTTATTTTCCTCTAAGGATCACAGCTGGCTCACCTGCGCTCTCCTCAAGCTAGAGGGAATACCTGGCCCAGACCAGGGTGGATTGAAAAGGTCCCACTGCCAACCTACCTTCCCAATCCAAATAAAATCCAGCCCTGTTATTTTAAATAACACTAGCTCCAGCAACTATGTCTTGCTGAAGCCATACCAAAGTCTTTCTAGATTTTATTTACCTCACCCAGTTGAGGAATCTGGGTGGGATATACACCCCTTCCAGTATTTTACCAACCACTTTACCACACAATGTACAATGCATGCAGAGCCTAACTTGATAAAAATGTCTGCAGACCATTGACACACACTATAGTACAGTAACCTTGTCCATAGAATAACCTAAGTGGCTATTATTTTCCATAAAACTATCTCTATTTGATCCTAGACCATCTGTATTGTGTTTCTAAAGATACGCATTATTTGCTCTCACTCTCTCGCTCTTACTCTCTCTCTTCAATATCAATATACAAACTCAGAATATTTATGGATTCCCTGGTTGGGATCTTATATGGTGTCTATGACACTTGACACTTGTCCCTCCTAATTGGCTAAAGCCATCTGAAAGGCATTATGGGCAACCCAGCCTTCCAGGGAACTACCTGGGGTTATGTGATCCTCTTTCTTCGTCTTCATTTCCCTGCTGTGCGGCTTTCTGATCTGCAAAATGCAGATTGCAAAAGTTTTGAATTCACTAGAATCCAAAGTTTTGGAAAATTCAAGACAAATCAAATTAGTTTAGAATTACTTCACTCATCTCTATTATTTGCTCCTATTAAGTATCATGCCTTCATAAACATATTGCTTTCTTATATAATAAATATACATATTTTGTATTGCAAGAATTACTACATTGGCACTTAAATGATCAAAAACTTTTTGTACAGCTTTGCATACATCAGTAGTACAAGCAACCTAAAAATCTTTGATATATGTTTTTGTCATATCAGTGAGAAATGTCTAGTTCTCATGTTAGCAGTTGTTAACCTCCCCCACCCCTTGCTATAGTAATTGCTTTTCACTTTTAAAATACTCTCATTCTGCTGAAGTATCATATTACATATATCAATAGAAGTCTATGAAGAGGGGAGGGGGGAGTGAGCAGCAGCCGGAGGGAGAGGAGACTGCACAGCTACGTACGTAGGTACATATACATTTCTATCTCATAGTGCTAAATTAACAAATATACAGGTCAGTACTTCTCTGTATTGTCCTCCATAATCCTGGGACTATTTCTGAAAGAGTAACAGAAGTTTAGGAAGAAGATTTATATATTGATGACTTATCCTCAGGATGGGTCATCAATGTGAGATTGGCGGGGGTCCTACTCTTGGCACCCCTTCCAATCAGCTGTTGAGGAAGCTACAACGCTGACTGGAGCTGACACAGCACAATAAATTTGATAGCAGCTGTGTTTGGTATGACAATTTAGCCTCATTCACTTGAATGGGGGTGAGCTGTGCCTACAACATGTGACGTCACATGTCCTAGGAAGATGTCTAAACAATCATAGAGTGCTGGAGCCTCTTCATACAGCTGATTGGCAGGCATCCCGAAAGTCAGACCCATACAATCTCATATTAATGACTAGAGATGAGCGAGCATACTCGTCCGAGCTTGGTGCTCGTTCGAGTATTACGGTACTCGTAAGTGCTCGCTGCTCGGACGAGTATCTCGCCATGCTCGAGGAAATGGCAACTTCCGCATTGTGCATTTTTGGCGCCTATAAACTCAGCCAATCACAAGCCAGGAGACTCTGCGGTACACCCAGCATCACGTGGGGCCCTTACATGTCGATAGCAGGGGTTGGCTGGCTTGATCAGGTGACCCTGGAATATACTAGTGACTGCCCGCGGTGCTCGGCTCAGATGCTGTCTGGATGTCGTTAGGGATAGAGCTGCTGCGTTTCAGGGAGAGTGTTAGGACCTGCATTTAGTTCTTTGTTAGGCAGGAATCACCCACAAAGAACCCAACAGCCCTTCTAAGGGCTACAAGAAATTTTTTTTTGTCTCCTGGCTTGGCTGGCTGGCACTAGTAGTGCAGCTATTGCCATATATAACCCTTTTTTTTTTTTATTGTTCTATCTCAGTGATACAAATCCACTTCATACAGCAGTGTGGAACCATTCTGTGTGTCACAGTTCAGCTGTCCACTATATTAAAAAAAAATATATATAAAAAAATAGTTTTTTTTGTTGTTTTAGCTCAGTGATACAAATCCATTTCACACAGCTGTGTGGAACCATTCTGTGTGTCACAGTTCAGCTGTCCACTCACTACAATCCGTATTTTCTGTCCAGGTGACACATTCTGTACGTCACTTAATTAAACCAGGTCTTTTGCTCTCACGTATACAGCTAGATCACAAAAATCTCTGTGCGACATTTGTCTGGGTTGCAACTAAGCAGACCAAGTCTGCCTAATCTAATAGTTTCCGTGTAATTGCTCCATACTGCACGGTACGTAATAACATACGTAATTTTGATCTAACTTATCCACCTATATATTCACTTGTTCAGACTGAACAAGTTTGTGGGTTTCAGAACAGCAGGCCCATTTATTTTATTTTTTTTATATAATACACTTATATACAGAAAATGTTGAACCCCAGGGCTAAGGGTCGAGGTCGTGGGCATTTAATTACTGCAGGGGGCAGAGGCCATGGTCCTGGGCAGGGTGAGACAGTACCTGTTGATGAGGGAGCAGGAGAACGCCAAAGAGCTACACTCCCTAGCTTCATGTCTCAACTTACAGGGACACGTGGTAGAGGACTGTTGAAACCACAACAGTGCGAACAGCTGATGTCGTGGATTGCGGACAATGCTTCAAGTAATTTGTCCACCAGTCTTCCACGCAGTCCACCCACGTTACCCAAAGAAGCACTCCTCTGGCTCCTCCACCTCACAAAGTCACAAACCACTTCTCAGGTTGCTGCTGACCTCGTTCCCGATGCCCAAGTTTTCCAACTGTCGCAGTCTGTGGGTGATGATGATGATGATGACAATGTTGACTTAGTGGAAAAAGTTTGTAAAGAGGTGTCGGACGATGAGGAGACACGGTTGTCAGACAGTGGTGAAGTTGTTGTCAGGGCAGGAAGTCCGAGGGGGGAGCAGACTGAGGAATCGGAGGATGACGAGGTGACTGACCCATGCTGGGTTGATAAGCTGAGTGAAGACAGTGCTTCTGAGGCGGAGGCGAGTGCTGCACCAGAACAGGTTGGAAGAGGCAGTGGTGTGGCCAGAGGGAGAAGCAGGGCCAGAGCTGGTGCATCAGCAGCAACTGTTTCACGTAGTGAAGCTCCCGTGGCGAGGCCTAGATGTTCGCAAGTCTGGAGGTTCTTTAAAGAAAGTGAGGATGTGCCACACCAGGATCAGCAGGGGTTCCACCACTACTAGCCTAACCACCACCAGCATGCGCAGGCATATGAGTGCTAAACACCCCACTTAATGGAACCAAGGCCGTTCACCACCTCCTGTGGGTCACACCACTGCTCCTTCCCCTGTGTCACTCGCTGCCTCTGCTAGTCAACCCCCTGCCCAGGACCCCGGCACGAGCGCCTCCCGCCGGAAAACCACACCTTCGCCTCCACGATCTTCCACAGTGTCCACCAATGTGTCCCAGCGCAGCGTTCAGCTGTCTTTACAGCAGACGCTGGAGCGCAAGAGGAAATACAGTTCCACCCACCCACATGCCCAAGCCCTCAACGTCCACATCTCCAAATTGCTTAGCCTGGAGATGCTGCCCTATAGGCTGGTAGAGACCGAGGCCTTTCGAAATCTCATGGCGGTGGCTGCCCCTCGGTATTCGGTCCCCAGCCGCCACTATTTTTCCCGATGTGCCGTCCCAGCCCTACACCAGCACGTGTCACAGAACATCATCCGTGCCCTGACCAATGCTGTTTCTGAGAAGGTCCACCTAACCACGGACACGTGGACAAGTGCTGCCGGGCAGGGACACTATATCTCACTGACGGCACATTGGGTTAACTTGATGGAGGCTGGGACCGAGACTGACCCTGGGGCCGCTCATGTACTGCCCACACCGAGGATTGCGGGGCCTACCTCGGTCACGGTCTCTCAGACGTACTATGCTTCCTCCTCCAACCCCTCCTCCTCCTCCTCCACCGAATTACCATCCGTGGGCACAGCGCCTTCAGTCGGTAGCTCTAGGCGTAGCAGCAGTGCCGTAGGTAAGCGCCAGCAGGCGGTGCTCAAACTGCTGAGCTTAGGTGACAAGAGGCACACCGCCCAAGAGCTGTTACAGGGCATCACGGCGCAGACCGATGTGTGGCTGGCACCGCTGAACCTCAAGCCAGGCATGGTTGTGTGTGACAACGGGCGTAACCTGGTGGCGGCTCTGCAACTCGGCAGACTGACACATGTGCCATGCCTGGCCCACGTGTTCAATCTAATAGTTCAGCGGTTCCTCAAGACATACCCCAATCTGTCTGATTTGCTCACCAAGGTGCGCCGCATCTGTGCGCATTTCCGCAAGTCGACCACAGATGCTGCCACTCTCAGGGCAGCGCAGCGCCGCCTACAACTGCCCGCTCACCGACTGTTGTGCGACGTGCCCACGAGATGGAATTCGACATTAAACATGTTATCCAGAGTTTAGCAGCAGCGCAGAGCGATTGTAGACTGCCAGATGTCAACTTCCACCAGAACTGGTGGAACTAGGTCAGTCAGATTCCTCAAGATTCCTCAAGTCTACAATGAGGAGTGGATGTGGATGTCTGATATCTACCAGGTGTTGAGCAACTTTGAGGAGTCAACACAGATGGTCAGCAGCGATGGCGCCATTATCAGCCTCACCATCCCGCTGCTTTGCCTGTTGAAAAAATCACTGCTCAGCATGAAGTCGGATGCTTTGCGCTTGTCACAAGAGACGGTGGAGGAAGATACGTCGCTTGATAGCCAGAGCACCCTCCGGTCTGTTTCTCAGCACGTATCGGAGGAGGGGGATGAGGAGGAGGAGGAGGAGAATGTCGGCGAGACAGAAGAGGGTACCAGTTCTCAGTCCTTAACTCTTGAACGTGTATGGGCTGAAGAGGAGGACTTGGAGGAGGATGAGGAGGAGGAAATGGAGAGCCAGGCCAGTGAGGAGAGGGAATTCTTACGTGTTGGGACTCTGGCGCACATGGCAGACTTCATGTTAGGCTGCCTATCCCGTGACCCTCGCGTTAGAAGCATTTTTTCAAACACCGATTACTGGGTGTTCACTCTCCTGGACCGGTACAAGCAGAACCTTTCCACTCTCATCCCTGCAGAGGAAAGGAGTATGAGAGTGAATAGATATCAACAGGCCCTGGTGCACAAGCTGAAGCAATCCTTCCCATCTGACGCTGCTAGCATCAGAGGGCATGGTTCTGTGGGCCAAGTAGCGGGGGAGAGGAGCCGAGCAGGCAGCTTGTCCAGCACTGGCAGGGGAACGCTCTCCAAGGCCTTTGCCACTTTTATGTCACCCCAGCAAAACACTGTCACCTGTCCCCAGTCTAGGCAGAGTAGGGGGAGCAGTACAGAAAGATGGTGAGGGAGTACCTAGCTGACCATACCAATGTCCGTAGCGATCACTCTGCTCCATACAACTACTGGGTTTCAAAGCTGGACACGTGGCCTGAACTGGCGCTGTACGCCTTGGAGGTGCTGGCCTGCCCTGCCGCTAGTTTTCTGTCAGAGCGGGTATTCAGTGCAGCTGGTGGCGTCATCACGGATAAGCGTAAACGCCTGTCAACTGACAGCGCTGACAGGCTGACGCTTATTAAAATGAACAAAGCCTGGATTTCACCGGAATTCAAATCTCCTCCGGGGGAAAGCAGCTAAAGATTTAAATAACTTATGTATCCAATTCCTCTTCTCTACTCCTACTCCTCCTCCTCCTTGTCGTCTTTGCCTAACGCTGACCAAAAAAACGCCATTTTTTTGAGGTCCAACTGGCACTCTTTTACCACAATTTTTCAGGAGGGCCCCCTACAGGCCCTCTCTCCAAACAATTTTTCCGGAGGTCCACGTACAGGCCCTCTCTCCAAACAATTTTTCATGAGGTCCACCTACAGGCCCTCTCTCCAAACAATTTACGTCTTTTTCCTATCTTTCTCTCTCTCCAAACTATTTTTCCGGATAGCTGCCATATACGGTATTGAACTGAGAAGAATACATAGAACACATGCCACACTTGATCAAGCTCATAATTTACAACTGTACCGGTTGATGCTAAATTTTTAAGTTGGGGTCCTGCGTCGTCATTCGAACTCCATCCGGCTGTTGTCACCACCACACACGCTAGCCCAGGGGGCACTCCTCTGGCTCTTCCAGCTCAACCTCCTTCCCCCCAGCCTGCCCCCCACCTACAGGCCCTCTCTCCAAGCAATTTACCCGGGTAGGAGACATATTAGATATTGTACTGATTTTTTTTTTGGTTCTTCTTTTAATTGCCTCCTGCGATAGACGGGAATCGAACCCAGGTCAACTGCTTGGGAAGCAGCTATGCTCACCACTTTACCACCAACAGCCACAGCAACTGATAAGAACAGATACTAAACTTGATGTCAGCCAACATTTCGACAATCGATAACCCGAAACGGTTCCGCCGTCGAGCCCGGCGTTCGGCCGCCCTGAACATTTCACATACTCTGACTGAGTCTGACCCTGGGGCCACTCATGTACTGCCCACTTGGAGGATGCTTCACCTCCTGCTACCTCAGTCTAACTCGGTCACTCTGTTGTCACCTCCATGCTGCGTCTGGCTAAATTTTTGGGTGGCTCACCTGCTACCTCATTTAACTTGGTCACTTGTTGGTGTCACCGCCATGCTGTGTCAGGCTTATGCCTGCATCGTGTGGCTGGGGATAGGAGAGCAGTGCCAGCATGGGCATGGGTGATGGACCTTCGTTGCACCTAGTTGGGTGCTTCCCTATATATTCCCACCATGCCAGCCATGGGTTGTACATTAACTAATAACAGGGAAAACAAATAAAATATTTTACAGAAGGGTCAACTACAGACACTCCTAAACAATTTTACATGAGGGAGTGTCTCCCCGTCTGCTATCGTGTTCGGTCAGGCTGTCAGTAGGTACACCACCTCTGTCGTCCACAGAAGCGGCCACTATGAGGAAGGCCACAGCGAGAACATCCCCTTTTCAATTGAGAGCAAGTGTAGAATTGTAGGAGGATGACACTTTTCTTCCGCAGTGGATTCACCTTACCCTTTATCATTGCCAGACAACAGTTAGTGAAAAAGTAATTGGCAATGATGAAGAAAATGTAACGGTGCAGTGGACCGTCTGTGGCGCAAAACCTATATATTCCCACCATGCCAGCCGTGGGTTGTACATTAACTAATAACAGGGAAAAAAAATATTTTACAGGAGGGTCAACCGCAGACACTCCAAAACAATTTTACATGAGGAAGTGTCTCCTCGTCTGCCATAGTGTTCAGTCAGGCTCTCAGTAGGTACACCACCTCTGTCGTCCGCAGAAGCGGCCACTATGAGGAAGGCCACGGCGAGAACATCCCCTTTTCAATTGAGAGCAAGTGTAGAATTGTAGGAGGATGACACTTTTCTTCCACAGTGGATTCACCTTACCCTTTATCATTGCCAGACAACAGTTGGTGAAAAAGTAATTGGCAATGATGAAGAAAATGTAACGTTGCAGTGGACCGTCTTTGATGCAAAACCTATATATTCCCACCATGCCAGCCATGGGTTGTACATTAACTAATAACAGGGAAAACAAATAAAATATTTTACAGAAGGGTCAACTACAGACACTCCTAAACAATTTTTTAGGAGGGTCAACTTCGGACACTCCAAAACAAATTTTTTGGAGGCTCGCCTACAGACATTTGACTGCTACCTCAATCTAACTTGGTCACTTGTTGGTGTCACTACGCTGTCACCATGATGTGTCAGGCTTATGCCTGCGTCGTGGGGAGGGGGATAGCACAGCAGTGCCAGCATGAGCAGTGGTGTCACCTGCAGGCGGTGATGGATCTTCGTTGCACCTAGTTGGGTGCTTCCCTAACATGTTATGGGTATTTGCCTCGCCTTTCTTGGTCTGGGTGAACACAATTGCCATGAGGGTAACCACCAGGCTGTTGCCTGAGAATTTGGGGTAATGGTGGGATTAGGCAGCCTCAGAGGCATCCATGCATGCTGCCCCTGCTGTTTCCTGTCCATTTCCATGGTGTTTCCATCATTTTCTGAGGTTTCCAGGTTTTCACCCAGCCTTCCCTAGGCAGAGCCTTGGTCCCCTGCAAAAATGCTCGAGTCTCCCATTGACTTCAATGGGGTTCGTTATTCGAAACGAGCACCCGAGCATCGGGAAAAGTTCGACTTGAATAACGAGCACCCGAGCATTTTAGTGCGCGCTCATCTCTATTAATGACCTATCCTGAGGAAAACCCCTTTAAACCAAAAAATTTTATTTTGAACTAATCAAAACATCATTCCAATACCCTTCTGGCTAGTCCAGGTGATCTTAAGCAAACTACAGGTGGGCAGTAATGTTCTTTTTTGAAAGCAACAGTCTTTTCCTTGCAATTGTGCCATGCACACCATTGTTGTTCATTATTAGTGAATGTGAAAAATGCCTTTAGTTGCTTAGAGGTGACCTTGGATTGGGTTCCTTTGTGTCTTCACAGACAATTACACATCTTACTCTTAGATGTCTTGCTCACAGACAATTACACATCCTGATTTGTGTTGTTCCACCAAATGCCCTCAATTTGTACACAATCTGTTTGACTGTGGATTGGTGGAGTTCAAACTCTTTAGAGATGCTTTTCTAAGCTTTTCCAGCCTGATGAGCATCAACAACTCTTCTTCTCAGGTCCTCAGAAATATCTTTTGTTTGTGCCATGATACATTCAAATAAAAGTTGTGAAGATCAGACGTTGATAGATCCCTATTCTTCAAAGAAAACAGATTGACCACTCACACCTGATTATCATCTCCTTGAGTGACAACAGACTCCTGAATTTTGCCTTTAACACCTGAATTTCGCCTTCAAATTATCTGCTAATCCACTTCACAGACATGTGGTATTGGATTATTATCCTTAATAAATAAATTACAAAGTTTAATATTTTTAATTCATTCATTTGATGTCATTATCTTAATCTAGTTTTAGGACTTTTATGAAAATCTTATGTATTTTAGTAAAATGTATGATGAAACATAGCTAGTTAGGGTTCACAAGCTTTTAAGGACCACTGTACTTGGTTTTGGGGCAGCCTTCAAGCATTTTTCTGCTACTATGCTATTACTGGGATACCAGAGACCTCTTAACCACTTCAGGAACAGAGTTCAGCAGACTTCAAAGCCACTAGGGATTCAGTATTTGGCATAAAAATCAATGACTACCAGAGTTCTGAACTGAAACTGAGCACAAAAGCCTAACAAAAAGACACCATTTTCTACCAGTTGATGCACTAGCAAATATTACAATTTACTATTAAAAGTTACATAAATCAGAATTTCCAACTCGTTTTATTGGTCATTAAACTGAGTAACCCTGAATTACTCATAAGATGAGTAACACTACCAGTTTTCCAAATTTAGGTCAACAATGTAAGCAATGGGTTTAATTCTACTTTACTATAGGTTTACTATGTCCAGGTACATACTGTAGCTTATTACATTTGTGTTTTTAAAAAGTTACACATATTTCATCTTATTATTAGAGATGAGCGAGTAGTGTTCGATCGAGCCGGTATTCGATCGAATACTACGCTATTCGGCATACTCGATTTCAATCGAGTATAACGGCGATGGCGCACTTAGAATTCGTTTCCCCTCCCACCTTCCCTGGCGCTCTTTTTCCACCAATCACCATGCAGGGGGGGTATGACAGGCCCGCGGAGCACGCTGGCAGCGCGAAAACGGCGTCTACATGGATTGGCTGGAAAAACCATGTGACCTCGAATATTAAAAACTCAGCTCTTCCTGCTCGTTCGCATATGCTGCGTGAACTTAGTCAGGGACAGAGGCTGGAGAAGGGAGAGATAGGTTTTAGCTGTTGGACAGGCAGGAGCGTGATTAAAAGCCCTTATCAGGGCTACTATAGTGCAGTACAGTGATAGCTTTACTACAATATACACTCTGCAGAGAACGGCTGCTGTATTCAGGGATAGCTGCTGGAGTAGGGACAGAGAGAGGCATTAGTGGTGTATTAGGTGCTCTGCTACATACCAAACTATATTTGGCACTACTGTTCTGCGTTCTTTTTGGCTGCAAAACCCTGTTATATACCTAGTGTGTATATGCACCATCTGATCTGGCAGTATACGGCTGTGAATTTTTTTTTTTTTTTAAATACAGTTTATTTGGCTCTAGTGTTCTGGGTTCTGTGTGCCTGCAATACCCTTTTTGTATACCAGGTGTAAATACCCACCGTCTGACCTGTTAGTACACGGCTGTGCACCTAGAAATAAAAAAAAAAGGCCTTTTCTTTGGCACCTGTACTGTGCGTTCTCTTGCAAAATAATTTTATATACGTGGTGTTAATACCCACCGTCTGATCTGTTAGTACACGGCTGTGTACCTAGAAATATAAAAAAAATAGGCCTTTTCATTGGCACCTGTACTGTGCGTTCTCTTGCAAAATAATTTTATATACGTGGTGTTAATACCCACCGTCTGATCTGTTAGTACACGGCTGTGTACCTAGAAATATAAAAAAAATAGGCCTTTTCATTGGCACCTGTACTGTGCGTTCTCTTGCAAAATAATTTTATATACGTGGTGTTCATACACACCGTCTGAACTGTTAGTACACGGCTGTGTACCTAGAAATATAAAAAAAAAAAGACTTTTCATTGGCACCTGTACTGTGCGTTCTCTTGCAAAATAATTTTATATACGGGGTGTTAATACCCACCATCTGATCTGTTAGTACACGGCTGTGTACCTAGAAATATAAAAAAATAGGCCTTTTCATTGGCACCTGTACTGTGCGTTCTCTTGCAAAATAATTTTATATACGTGGTGTTCATACACACCGTCTGATCTGTTAGTACACGGCTGTGTACCTAGAAATATAAAAAAAATAGGCCTTTTCATTGGCACCTGTACTGTGCGTTCTCTTGCAAAATAATTTTATATACGTGGTGTTAATACCCACCGTCTGAACTGTTAGTACACGGCTGTGTACCTAGAAATATAAAAAAATAGGCCTTTTCATTGGCACCTGTACTGTGCGTTCTCTTGCAAAATAATTTTATATACGTGGTGTTAATACCCACCGTCTGAACTGTTAGTACACGGCTGTGTACCTAGAAATATAAAAAAAATAGGCCTTTTCATTGGCACCTGTACTGTGCGTTCTCTTGCAAAATAATTTTATATACGTGGTGTTAATACACACCGTCTGATCTGTTAGTACACGGCTGTGTACCTAGAAATATAAAAAAATAGGCCTTTTCATTGGCACCTGTACTGTGCGTTCTCTTGCAAAATAATTTTATATACGTGGTGTTAATACACACCGTCTGAACTGTTAGTACACGGCTGTGTACCTAGAAATATAAAAAAAAAAGACTTTTCATTGGCACCTGTACTGTGCGTTCTCTTGCAAAATAATTTTATATACGTGGTGTTAATACCCACCGTCTGATCTGTTAGTACACGGCTGTGTACCTAGAAATATAAAAAAAATAGGCCTTTTCATTGGCACCTGTACTGTGCGTTCTCTTGCAAAATAATTTTATATACGTGGTGTTCATACACACCGTCTGATCTGTTAGTACACGGCTGTGTACCTAGAAATATAAAAAAAATAGGCCTTTTCATTGGCACCTGTACTGTGCGTTCTCTTGCAAAATAATTGTATATACGTGGTGTTCATACACACCGTCTGATCTGTTAGTACACGGCTGTGTACCTAGAAATATAAAAAAATAGGCCTTTTCATTGGCACCTGTACTGTGCGTTCTCTTGCAAAATAATTGTATATACGTGGTGTTCATACACACCGTCTGATCTGTTAGTACACGGCTGTGTACCTAGAAATATAAAAAAATAGGCCTTTTCATTGGCACCTGTACTGTGCGTTCTCTTGCAAAATAATTTTATATACGTGGTGTTCATACACACCGTCTGATCTGTTAGTACACGGCTGTGTACCTAGAAATATAAAAAAATAGGCCTTTTCATTGGCACCTGTACTGTGCGTTCTCTTGCAAAATAATTTTATATACGTGGTGTTAATACACACCGTCTGAACT
This sequence comes from Rhinella marina, assembly GCA_900303285.1. Lineage (NCBI taxonomy): Eukaryota > Metazoa > Chordata > Amphibia > Anura > Bufonidae > Rhinella > Rhinella marina. The sequence continues at coordinate 69,200 of ONZH01026704.1, forward strand.
GTTAGTACACGGCTGTGTACCTAGAAATATAAAAAAAATAGGCCTTTTCATTGGCACCTGTACTGTGCGTTCTCTTGCAAAATAATTTTATATACGTGGTGTTAATACACACCGTCTGAACTGTTAGTACACGGCTGTGTACCTAGAAATATTTAAAAAAAAGGCCTTTTCTTTGGCACCTGTAGTGTGCGTTCTCTTGCAAAATAATTTTATATACGTGGTGTTAATACACACCGTCTGAACTGTTAGTACACGGCTGTGAAGGCAAAATATTGTAACAAAAAAAAATAAAATGCGGAGGGGGGCTAGCGGAATCGGACGTGGACGAGGACGGGGGCGCGGAAATGCTGTTGGGGGCCTTGTTGAAGCCAGTGGGGATACAATGCGTGCTGGTGAGGGTCAGCCAGGATCCCACTCATCCAGAATCCCTGCCTTTATGGGACAGTTAAGCAGGGGGCGGGTTACACCGCTGTTGAGGCCTGAGCAGGTTGAACAGGTGGTGCAATGGATAGCCGATAGCGCTTCCACACAGTTGTCCACCAGCCAGTCATCCACACAGTCTCACTCTGACCCTCCTTCCTCCACACCTGGCCAACAGAGTCATCCCACCATTGACCCCTCCCAGGAGCTCTTTTCGGGTCCTTTTTCAGATGTGCCGGAAGAATCCCAGGAGCTAGCAGAGGAATTTGTTTGTAGTGATGCCCAAACACTTGAGTATTCGCCATCTCCTGCTGATGTGGACCCTGAACCAGCATCTGTTATCATGAGCGATGATGATGATGAGACGCAGTTGCCATCAAGGGAGGCTGTTGGAATGTCCAGTGGGCAGGAGGAGGAGCAGAGTGAGGAAGTGGAAGAGGAGGTGGTGGATGACGAAATGACCGACCCCACTTGGCCAGGGGTGATGTCCAGCGGGGAAAGCAGTGGAGAGGTGGTGGTCTGCGCAGCACCGAAAAAGGCAGCAAGAGGCAGAGGGATGTCCAGAGGCAGAGGGATGTCCACAGGCAGAGGGATGTCCACAGGCAGAGGGATGTCCACAGGCAGAGGACAGTCCAGACAGAGAAGTGAGGCCACAGCCAGCAGGGCCGAAGCTGTTCCCGGCAGCGGGCAGTCGCGCGAAGCTCCCCCATCGAGGCCTCGTACTTCTGTGGTGTGGAGATTTTTTAATGTTTGTGCGGATGACAAACTGAGCGCGGTTTGCACACTCTGCCACTCAAAACTGAGTAGGGGCTCTGAGAAGAGCAATATGACAACCTCAGGCATGCGGCGTCACTTGGAAGTCAAGCACTGGGCTGAGTGGGAGAGAGCAAACGCAATACAACCTGCGCAAGGTCTTCCTGCCACTGCCTCTTCCCCTTTATTGTGTGCTGCCACTGCGGTCCAGACCTCCAGCCAGGACACCTCCACATCTGCCTCTGCCTCGGCTACTTTGGGGCCTTCTCCTTCAGCCTCCCCTTCCCCCGCATCTTCGCCTGCACCTTCACACTCCTCGTCCCATCAACTGTCCATCTCGCAGGCGTTCGACCGCAGGCGGAAGTACGCCTCGAGTCACCCCCAAGCCCAAGCCTTAAACTGCCACATCTCCAAACTGCTGGCCCTGGAGATGTTGCCGTTTAGGCTTGTGGAGACGCAGGCCTTCCGCGACCTGATGGCGGCTGCCGCACCTCGCTATTCCGTCCCCAGCCGCCACTACTTTTCCCGGAGTGCCGTCCCCGCCCTGCACCAGCACGTGTCGCGTAACATCAGGCGGGCCCTGAGGTACGCAGTCAGCGCAAAGGTCCACTTGACCACCGACTCGTGGACAAGCGCTTGCGGCCAGGGACGCTACATCTCTTTGACGGCACACTGGGTGAATGTTGTGGAAGCGGGGACGGGGTCGCAAACAGAGACGGCCTACCTACCACCCCCGCCCAAGATTGCCAGCATGGGTTCTGATAAACCCCCCTCCTCCTCCTCCTCCTCCTCTGCCTTAACATCGCCCTCAGCCGCTAGCTGGAAGCGTTGCAGCACTGGCGCGGGGAGACGTCAGCAGGCGGTGCTTAAGCTCATCAGCTTGGGCGACAGGAAGCACAGCGCCCCAGAGGTGAGGGACGCCATATTGCAGCAGACGGAGATGTGGCTGTCGCCGCTGCAGCTAGGACCAGGCATGGTCGTGTGCGATAACGGCCGTAACCTGGTGGCGGCTCTGGAGCTTGCCGAACTCAATCACGTACCATGCCTGGCCCACGTTTTTAATCTGGTAGTCCAAAAATTTCTAAAGACTTACCCCAACCTGGCAGAGCTACTGGTGAAAGTGCGGCGCTTGTGCGCTCACTTTCGGAAGTCAACTGTAGCTGCTGCTAGCTTAAAAAAACTCCAGCAACGCCTCCATTTGCCTGAACATCGGCTGTTGTGCGACCTGCCGACTCGCTGGAATTCCACCTATTCCATGTTGGCCAGGGTGTGTGAGCAGCAGAGAGCATTGATGGAGTACCAGATTATGAATCCACGCGTGCCTCCAACTCAGCTCCCTCAGTTTGCCAACCACGAGTGGCCATGGATGGCAGACATATGCGATGTACTGCGTATCTTTGAGGAGTCCACCAAGAAGGTCAGCAGCGAGGACGCTATAGTGAGCGTAACCATCCCGCTCCTATGCGTCCTTAAAGAATCGCTCATCGCAATAAGGGAGAACGCATTGCACGCAGAGGAGACGGGGGTAGGAGGAGACGCAACGGAGCTACACAGTCAGACCACACTTTTGTCTGCTTCACGGTGGCAGTTGCAGGAGGAGGAGGATGAGGAGGAGGACGACGTGGAGGTGGCTGTGGAAGAGGAGGAGGATGCTGGCGGCGAGGGTAGCAGTCAGGCTGTGTGCGTCCCATTGGTTCAGCGCGGATGGGGCGGAGAGGAGGCGGAAGAGGAAGAGGAGGAAATGGCAAGTGATCCTTCTGGTGGGGGCAGTGACGTCATGCCTATTCAGAGTCTGGCACACATGGCTGACTTCATGCTGGGCTGCTTTTCCCGGGACACACGTGTTGTCCGGATAGTGGAGAACAAACTGTACTGGGTCTTCGCACTCCTGGACCCCCGGTATAAAGATAACGTCTCCTCTTTTATTCCGGTAGAGGAGAGGACGAATCGATTGCTGGAATACCAGAGGGAACTCGTGCAGAACATGATGGAGATTTTCCCACCCACCATCGCTGGCGGCAGAGAGGAGAGGGTCTCCCAGAGTCCCACAACATCGATCAGGCCCACAGCCACCAGGGGAACACTCTCCAAGGTGTGGGACACGTTCATGGCACCCCCTCGTGCAACTTCCATCACTGCGGGGCCCGCTATCAGCAGGAGGGACAAGTATCGGCGGATGTTGCGGGAGTACCTGGCAGACCGTACCCCTGTCCTCCCCGATCCCTCGGCGTCCTACACTTACTGGGTCTCCAAGTTGGACACGTGGCTGGAACTGTCCCTGTACGCCTTGGAGGTGCTTGCCTGCCCTGCCGCCAGCGTGCTATCAGAAAGGGTGTTCAGCGCAGCCGGGGGCATTATAACCGATAAGCGCAGCCGCCTGTCAACCGACAGTGCCGACAGGCTGACGCTAATCAAAATGAACAGCAAGTGGATTGACCCGGACTTTGCTTCTCCAACAGTGGAAAGCAGCCAAAAGTGAAGTGCCATCTGTATGAAGTGCCATTTCCTCCTCCACCTCCTCCTCCTCCTTAACCGCCGTAGATTTGCTCCATAAAAAAAAAAAAAAATATTTATGGCTCACCTCTTGGGCCTACAAACAATTTTTAAGAGGTCTCACCTCTTGGGCCTACAAACAATTTTTAAGAGGTCTCACCTCTTTTGCCTCCACACAATTTTTAAGACGTCTCACCTCTTTGGCCTCCACATAATTTTTAAGAGGTCTCACCTCTTGGGCCTCCACATAATTTTTAAGAGGTCTCACCTCTTGGGCCTCCACATAATTTTTAAGAGGTCTCACCTCTTGGGCCTCCACATAATTTTTAAGAGGTCTCACCTCTTGGGCCTCCACATAATTTTTAAGAGGTCTCACCTCTTGGGCCTCCACATAATTTTTAAGAGGTCTCACCTCTTGGGCCTACACATAATTTTTAAGAGGTCTCACCTCTTGGGCCTACACATAATTTTTAAGAGGTCTCACCTCTTGGGCCTACACATAATTTTTAAGAGGTCTCACCTCTTGGGCCTCCACATAATTTTTAAGAGGTCTCACCTCTTGGGCCTACACATAATTTTTAAGAGGTCTCACCTCTTGGGCCTACAAACAATTTTTATCATGGCTCACCTCTTGGGCCTACAAACAATTTTTAAGAGGTCTCACCTCTTTGGCCTCCACATAATTTTGAAGAGCTCTCACCTCTTCGGCCTACAAACAATTTTTCTCATGCCTCACCTCTTGGGCCTACAAACAATTGTTAAGAGGTCTCACCTCTTGGGCCTACAAACAATTTTTATTATGGCTCACCTCTTGGGCCTTAATACAATTGTTAAGAGGTCTCACCTCTTGGGCCTACAAACAATTTTTAAGAGGTCTCACCTCTTGGGCCTACAAACAATTTTTATTATGGCTCACCTCTTGGGCCTTAATACAATTTTTAAGAGGTCTCACCTCTTTGGCCTCCACTTAATTTTTTCGAGGGCTCACCTCTTGGGCCTCCACTTAATTTTTTCGAGGGCTCACCTCTTGGGCCTCCATATAATTTTTTCGAGGGCTCACCTCAAGCTAACTTTGCGCACTCATTAAAATATTTTCACAACAAGGACCTAAGAGCCCTCGATGGGAGAGCTTTGTGTGGGGGCCTGTTATAGGGAAGAGATGCGGCCCTGCGGGCTCTAGCCTGCCTTCTCCATGAGCCTCTGGCCAGCCCACGGCCTCTTCCTGCCTTTTGCGGTCCTACGCATCCCTCAACATCCCCACTGCTTTACCTGCTAGACATGACACTGGGCCAGGTCGGGTCACTGACATCTCAAGCGCCAACAATTTGGGCATTTTAAGGCTTCTGCATGTGTTTGAGTTGTTTTTACATTTTAAAGAAGACATGTCTGACCACATCTCACACACACACACAATGACAATTAGGGGTGGGGTCTATTTGCTTTCCCCTTTGCCTATGCCATCTGTGGTTGTCATAGGCAACGTGATTTTAAGGGGTGCAGAATTTTATCTTCTTTTTTGTCTAGTTTGGCTTGGGGTCCATGGCAATGTAGAGGAAAGAAGGTTTCCTTGTATGGTCTCACTTTACAGAGAGGTTACATTGTCTTTGGAGTGTATTGTTGAGAGGCTGTGATAGTGGCGTAATAGTGCGACTTGGGCGCGTTATATGCACCCAGACATGCTTCCCCTGCTGTCCCAGTTGCATTCCAGCAGTGTTGGCATCCTTTTCTGAGGTTTCAGGGTGGACTTGGTGACCTCCAAGTGGTCGAATTGAGATTTCCAAGTGGCGAGCATTTTTTTCCCATAGACTTTAATGGGATTCGATATTCGGTCGAATAGTCGAATTTCGCGGTCTATTCGAATCGAATTTCGAACTTTCGAATATTTCACTACTCGCTCATCTCTACTTATTATCAAACAACTCCTAAATAGCATTTAAAATAATATCAATAATGATAAGAGGAATGCAAAGCAGAAGAACAAGTGAAAGATGCCTGTAAATTATTATAGAAATGCAACAGTCTGGTCATCCTCTAGCTCTTCATAATTACAATATAAAAGAATACACATCAAGAAACGAGGCAGAAACACCTAAATATGTAATAACTTGCCAATAAATAATTTAGTATAGCACTTTGGAAAGATGTATTTTTTGTGGCAAATTATAAACTATATAATTGTAATCTAAATAGAACATAGGAAAGCAAGATATATATCAGGCTACTATTCAAGTTAAATATAAAATGTTTTCTCATGGAAATCTACTCAAGTAGATTGAAATGTGCAAAAACATGCCAGCTAAGAGTAATTAAAAATACATGATCCCTGTATATTTTTTTAGTATAATGCTCTTTCCTTTAGAGAGTCTATTTGTTCTCTTTTTATTCCACTTTTCCATTGTACTTCTCACGTCACAGTTCTATCCTGCTTGGCCCAGATTTCTGAACTATATTTAGGAATTTTGCCCTTACACATAGAGCCTTCTAAATTTGGTACTGCTTCGTAATGTATACGGTTATTTTTTTAGTCACTGTTGATTATGGTTTTAGTCTATTTTGTATTTCTCAGCATGGAACTATTTGCTCAGAAGAAGAAGAGGTTCCTAATTAACTTTCTTTTTATGTGTCTAGTGTGCTTGTTTATGCATGATTGATTTATAAAAATAGTTTACTCAGAAAAGAAGCATTTGCCATTTTAGCAAATGATAGCTGTCATTTCTTCAACCAGCACTATTTTTACAAGTTTGGGCTTGTTCACACATCAGTTATTGTGAGCCAAAACCAGGAGTGGAGACTCCACAGAGATAAATGTTATAAATGGTATAATTTCTGTGTTTTTGACCCGCACCTGGTTTTGGCTCACAATCACTAATGGAAATAACTGATCAAAAAACTGAAGTGTGAACAAGGCCTTTGTCAGAAAATTAACTTCTACATTTTTTTTTCATATTTGAGCTATATGTAGAGAATTGTATCCTTACAGTGAATTGTGTTGCAAAGTAACTTCTGTAACTTACTTTGTCTTATTTTTCCAAGTGAAACATTTTATATTTTGAACAGAATATTTATTTCTTAATTTCACCAGTTCCCACTGCATTATTGCGTCACGGAGTGCAGGTAGTTAATGCTCAGTGCTATAATGTTGTATCAAGGGGCGGTCTTGGGCACCACGCATCCTATGCATTTGCTTAGGGCCCCCAATGTCCAAGGGGGCCCCCACGCTCCGCTCTTGTGCCGGTGCCCAAGACCGCCCGCCCAGCTATCACTTACTGCATTTGTCCGCCGCGGCCTGCGGACCGGCCTCACTGCGGCTGCGCGCACCGCACCCGCTCACTCTCAAGTCCGGAAGTGTAGCAGAAAGCTTGCGCAGCCGCAGAGAGGCCGGTCCGCACAGCAGAACACGAACTCTGCGGCTGCGCGTCAGTGTCCCAGCACGTGTCCCAGCCCAGCCAATAGAGAGCTGGGAGTCTGGGACACGCCATAGGCTGTGGGCAACCTTCATCCCACCCCCTCCCTCCAGTGAGTGATTCATTGTTTAACAGTGAGTTAATTGTTTGACAGTATTTTATTGTTATAAAAGTCTTTGATGTGTGGGGGGTGTGTCATTGGGGGGCGTGTCATCAGAGGGCGTGTCATCAGGGGCGTGACGCGTCATGGGGGGGGCGGACATAACTTCGCTTAGGGCCCCAGAAATGCGAAGACCGCCCCTGGTTGTATCATGACTGATGAGCTCCACCATCACTTGCATGCGCCAGCTTTATTACACACCTGGTAGCTAGCATACACTTCCAGGATTGGTGACAACTCTGATCCTGGCAGTTTAACCCCTCGCCAACAGTGACCGCAGCATCTGAGAGGTTAGACAGAGCAAGGGAGCACACCCTGTACTCCCATCAGCACCCCATGAATGCAATTGTAGAGTATAATGTGGTTGTCATGGCAGTCAGGGTTTTCTGAATGCCCCAAGGCCTGCCAAGTCCTGATCGCTATTACACCCCGCAGGATGTAATAGACTGCCTGCCTGAATCACTATGCACTGCCTAAGAGGACTAAATATATATGAAAAAAACCTTGAATAAATATATTTTTTTAAATATGTAAAAACAAAAAACATTAAAAAGTAAAACATTTTTCCCATTACAAATAAAAAATATCTAAACATAATTGGTATCACTTGGTATCTTGGTGTCTATTAAATTATCCTAGTGTTTAACCCACACAATAATCTGCTATATTAAAAAAAAAAATGCCTGAATTTTTTGTTACCTCATACCCACCAAAAAATTGACTAAAAATTACCAAAAGGTCACATATCCCAAATGGTATCCATAAAAACTACAGATTGTCCTGCAAACAATGAGCTATCATTCAGCTCCATTGGTTGAAAAACAAAAGAAAGTTGTGTATCAGAATATCGAGAAAAATAGTTAATATTTTTGAAAGTAGTAAAACAAAAAAAAAACATAAATTTGGCATCTTCATAATTTTACTTACCTGCAGAATAAGGCTACATTCACACGAACGTTGTGTTTTGTGGATCCGCATGTTTCGGATCCGCAAAAGATGGATATCGGATACACAGACATGTTTTATTCTTTTTGTGGGGCCGCGGCACAGATCAACGGTTGCAGACAGCACACTGTGTGCTGTCCACATCTTTTGCGGCCCTATAGAAATGAACTGCGGAACGGATGCGGACACATTCATACGTTCGTGTGAATGTAGCCTAATATTAAGAATGAAACCCTAAACACAATGGTGGAATTCTTTTCACACTGTCACCCGACCCAATAAATTTAGAATTTAGATAATACAGTAGACAAAATGGTGGCATTAATAAATTCAAATCATCACACTTAACACCTTAAGGACCCTGCCATTTTTCACCTTAAGGACCAGGCCATTTTTAGCAAATCTGACATGTCTCACTTTATGTGGTGATAACTTTAGAATGATTTACTTATCCAGGCCATTCTGAGATTGTTTTCTCGTCACATATTGTACTTCATGACAGTGGTAAATTTGAGTCAAAATTTTTCATTCTTATTTATAAAAAAAATACCAAATTTACCAAAAATTTAGAAAAATTTGCAAATTTCCAAATGTCAATTTCTCTGCTTTTAAAATACATAGTAATACCTCCAAAATAGTTATGACTTTACATTCCCCATGTGTCTACTTCAGGTTTGGATCACTTTGAAAATTACATTTTTTTTGGGGGGGGACGTCAAGGCTTGACGAGACGAGAAGGCTTAGAAATTTAGAAGCAAATCTTGAAATGTTTCACAAAATTTCCAAAACCCACTTTTTAAGGACCAGTTCAGGTTTGAAGTCACTTTGTGAGGCTTCCATCATAGAAACCACCCAAAAATGACCCCATTTTAGAAACTACACCCCTCAAGGTATTCAAAACTGATTTTACAAACGTTATTAATCCTTTAGGTGTTCCACAAGAATTAAAGGAAAATGTAGCCAAAATTTCCGAATTTCACTTTTTTGGCAGATTTTCCATATGAATCATTTTATTCTGAGAATAAAGCAAGGGTTAACTGCCAAACAAAACTCAGTAATTTCACTGGAAAAAGTTTAAGTTGCCATGTCACATTTGATGCAACCCTAGAGTAGGAAACTCCAAAAAACTGACCCCATTTTGGAAACTACGGGATAAGTTGGCAGTTTTGTTAGTGCTATTTTAGGGTACATACGATTTTTGGTAGCTCTATATTACACTTTTTGTGAGGCAAGGTAACAAAAACAGTTCAAAAATCAGTTTTGGCATTGTTTTTATTTTTTGTTATTTACAACATTCATCTGACAGGTTAGATCGTGTGATATTTTTATAGAGCAGGTCGTTACGGACGCGGCAATATCTAATATGTATACTTTTTTTATTTATTTAAGTTTTACACAATATTTTTGAAGCACAAAAAAAAATCACATTTTAGTGTCTCCATAGTCAGAGAGCTGTAATTTTTTTAGGCGATTGTCCCAGGTAGGGGCTCATTTATTGCGGGATGAGATGACGATTAGATTGGTGCTATTTTTGGGGGCATACGCTTTTTTGATCGCTTGGTATTACATTTTTTGTGATGAAATGTGACAAAAAATGGCTTTTTTTAGACAGTTTTTATTTTTTACAGTGTTCACCTGAGGGAAGAGATCATGCTATATTTTTGTAGAGCAGGTTTTTACGGACGTGGCGATACCTAACATGTATACTTATTTTTATTTATTTAAGTTTTACACAATAATATCCTTTTTGAAACAAAAAAATCATGTTTTAGTGTCTCCATAGTCAGAGAGCTGTAGTTTTTTTATTTTTTGGGCGATTGTCTCAGGTAGGGGCTCATTTTTTGCGGGATGAGATGACGATTAGATTGGTACTATTTTTGGGGGCATATGCTTTTTTGATCGCTTGGTATTACATTTTTTGTGATGAAATGTGACAAAAAGTGGCTTTTTTTTAGACAGTTTTTATTTTCTATTTTTTACAGTGTTCACCTGAGGGGAGAGATCATGCTATATTTTTGTACAGCAGGTTTTTACGGACGTGGCGATACCTAACATGTATACTTATTTTTATTTATTTAAGTTTTACACAATAATATCCTTTTTGAAACAAAAAAAACATGTTTTAGTGTCTCCATAGTGAGAGAGCTGTAGTTTTTTTATTTTTTGGGCGATTGTCTCAGGTAGGGGCTCATTTTTTGCGGGATGAGATGACAATTAGATTGGTACTATTTTTGGGGGCATATGCTTTTTTGATTGCTTGGTATTACAATTTTGTGATGAAATGTGACAAAAAATGGCTTTTTTTAGACAGTTTTTATTTTTTATTTTTTATGGTGTTCACCTGAGGGGAGAGATCGTGCTATATTTTTGTACAGCAGGTTTTTACGGACGTGGCGATACCTAACATGTATACTTATTTTTATTTTTTAAGTTTTACACAATAATATCATTTTTGAAACAAAAAAAAAATCATGTTTTAGTGTCTCCATAGTCAGAGAGCTGTAGTTTTTTTTATTTTTTGGGCGATTGTCTCGGGTAGGGGCTCATTTTTTGTGGGATGAGATGACGGTTAGATTGGTACTATTTTTGGGGGCATACGCTTTTTTGATCGCATGGTATTACATTTTTTGTGATGAAATGTGACAAAAATGACTTTTACGGTGTTGACCGGGCGGTCTGTATCATGTGATATTTTAATAAAGCAGGTTTTTACGGACGTGGCGATACCTAATATGTATATTTTTTATTTTTTATTTTTATGTGTTTCTTTATGGGCAAGAGGCTTTTTTTAATTGAAACTTTATTATTTTTTTTTATTTTTTTTTGTTAAAACACTTTTATTTAACTTTTTTTTTTAACATTTCACTTATGTCCCAGTAAGGGACTTTAACATTTCAGGGTCTGATTGCCCCCTCATCAGTGCAGAGCAGTGAGTACTGGCTTAACTGGGTGAGAGACCTAAGTCAGGATTTGGAGGGTAATATCTCTCCTTGGGGAGAGAGCACCTTAAACCTATAAGTCTCGTCACGCCAATCAAGGAGAGATAGTACCACCAAACCCTCCAAAATTAACACATTGTATGTACACAAAAATGTCCCACAAAAAACAAGCTCTCATACAGAAAAGTTTTAAAAAGTTACATTCAGTCTTTTGTCTTAGAGTTCACTTTCTAAAAACATTGCCCTACCAATGTCACAAATCTATATCTGTGTACCTGTGATAAATTGCTCACAAAGTGTATATACTGTGTTCTACGGCCCCCATAGCGCCGGTGCCACCACCTCACCACAAGAGGTGGTTGGTGTATTTGTTCCTGAAGAGCCCCAACTGGGGCGAAACGCGTAGAACATTAGTTGGTAGCATTAGCGAGATTGACTACACTTAGCACATATGCAGTGGTAGCGCTTGCCGTCATAGTTCTTTGGCGCTCTATGTGAGGGATTGGGCTGCATCCTCCTACACTGGGCGGTCCATGGCCCTTGCGGTTAGGGGGATAGAGCGAGACCCTGAATAGGGATCACCAATTGAGCCCACCCTATAGCAGGTTTAAGCCTCACTCTCCTTGGCTATACAGGGGCCCTGATTGTAGATACCCCTAGAGGGGATTAATCACGGCAGTGTAAGTGTGGGGGAGATTGGAGGCATTTTTCCCTGCTTTACAGATCGTATACACAGTCTGTGTGATGTCCTAATGTGGGTGCATTCTGTATCTCCTTGGTTCAATCTATAGCTACCACATAGTAAGGTGGGGTGATTGATCCAAATGCACCACACAGAGGATAGCGTATGATATTTTATAAACGCCTTTTGTGCGAGTTTTTCCCTTGCTATACATATATATCAGTTGAAATAAAGTTTAATTTTTAGCGTCTCTATTTTCAGTGATTGTTACGTTTTTTAGGACGCCAACCTTACTATCCTATCAGGATTTCTGTGATTTTATCATTATTTTTTAGATCTACAATTGGCGGCTAAAACGGATAAAGTAGTGTAAATGTAGACTAAGTTATAAACCCATGCTTAACCCTCGCTGTGTGCCTCCAAATTTTTTCTGGACTACATTGACAGGACTCATCCTGGAGTCCTCTTCATTATCTGCACATGCGTATGAGTCCTTGCAATGTATTTGAGTGCCAGATGAGGTGGCAGAGCCTATTTCAGGCAGCCACAACATTTGCCAACTTTCAAGTTCCTTGTCTACTGGAATAAATTTATAACATCATAGTGAGTTGTTTTTATAATCACAGTTCTGCAGGTTGCCAGTGCTGCAACCAAAATACATCCCATCCCATACCTAAAATGTAGCAAAACCTGCAAAATATTCACAATGGGTAAACGTGCATGGTCATAAACTAGCAGTAGCGCATATCATTCATAAATTTTACATGTCAAAAGTATTTCAATCTCAATGCAAGCTACATGAAGAAATAAATAAGAATACTACACATACAGTAGCTATGCTGCAAATATGTCAAATGCCATTCAGAAATCTAAATTAAGGCATGTCTCCAAACATAGCTGGGAGCTTTTGATTCTCTCTGAAGTGGTAAACAGGCGCAGAAGATAACCCGTGTGTCATAAAATATTATGGTAATTGAGAGCTAAGAGGTTACTAGAAAGCAATTGTTCAAATGCAGTACTTTGCATAATGGTATATTAGCTTCAAAAATGCCCCATAAATGTTCTTGAAACCAGAGAAAGTGAATAAAGCAATTGGCATAGCTTTACTAATGGATGACTTACGTCTGACACTTTACAACTACATCATTTGATACAACTACAACTATATCATATCATTTCTACATGAGTGTATTATTTAGGTGACTTAGGTGTCTTTTTTATTATTTAAATGGAAATACATACTCTTTGGAAGGAATGCATTTCATTCTATCCACAGGAACAAATGTAGCTTCTGGGACAGGATTTTTTCACCTTATGTAAAGATGAAATATAGTTACTTAGTTTGCCCAAAGAAGAATTAGGCAACTTATTGAATATAAAAAAAAAAATTAAATCTGTATAGTGCAGGATAGGCCCATTATTAAAGAATAAGATTGAGGATCTTGTGTACGCCTTTTGTATACCTGTTTTATTTTATGTGTAAGTTGGAAGCCTTCTTGATTCCTTCTGCCCTCAGATATGGTTTTTGAATGCTGAATTTCCCACCACACTGCTCTGTGTCCTCTAAGGGCAGCCATGACCAACTACACTGGAGAGTCAGTACACACAGATGCCATAGACAGGCAGTGTGAGTCAGAACGTTTTTATAATTGTAGCTAATCACTGCACACACTTACCATATATCTGCACTTCTAGTCCTTTAAATAAGGGAGACATTATATCTTCAACAGAATAGAGAGATATACAGAGAAGTATGGGGAAGGCAGGGATCCGAGAGCTGTCAGGAGGGATTTGATTGGTGATGATGTCATCGTGTAGTTCACAGATACAGGGAGAGACCAAGTTCCTGTTTACACATTAGAGTAAGGTGTCAGACTTGAGATCACATCAGCAGGTTCCTATAATGAAAAGATTTAAATTGTATAAATGTTAGGATAACAAATAACACTGCTAGAATATTGGCGGTGAGTTAGTAATATATGTAAAATACTTTAAAAACCGGAGCGTTACTTTAATGATGTTTCCAGAAATATACATTGATGGCTTATCCTCAGCAGATACAGCAACTCATCACTACATGTGGCTATGGTACTGCATCTCCGCTTTACTAGAGTACCAGTACACAGACGTATACAGGCTGACTATGTAAGCATGCCCTACCCACCATAATTTTGTTGCCCTTTTACTGTATTTTAAATTCAGCTTTTTCCTACTGAATGTTATTTTCCACTCCACTGTTCAAAAAAAAAATCATTAATTAATAAGTCATGACAAGAAGGTCACTAACGATTACAGACAGAAATGAAAACTAAAATTGTAGTTTGAGGTAGCAAAGGAATCAGCAGGCCCTGCCGTAATTACTTCTAAAGAATTTACACCAGAAAGCTGCCTATGTTAGACCTCATCATAAAATCTATGATTCTCTACAAAGCGTCTTTGTGTTTCAGTATTAAAGGGTCATTGGCACTCTGTGTACAGCTATATCGTACCTATATATAATAAAGTACACTCTGTAAGAATTCTCAAAGAGAAACAGTATTAGTCTACTGTATAGATTTCTTTGAATGTCATCTTAGACATAACTTAAAGATTTTTAGCCTTTGACCCTTTAATAGACATTTAGGAAAATATGTCATCTAAGGATTGCATCTTTTTTTTAGAACTCCTAAGTATGTTGTCATTTAAGCTTTTTAGGCTTTTACTAGTATGGGCAAATGTTAGTGTTCATCCATTGTTACTTAAAGGGGTTTTTCTGGGATTTTAATATGATGACCTATCCTGCGGTCACATATATGATGACCTATCCTGAAGTCTATTTTGCCAAACTAGAGTTTTGGTGTAACAAAAACGTAGCATCTTAGCTTTAACTAAGTTCAATATGAATGGAGAAGAATGCATTTTTCACATGTCAGTGAATCACAATTGCTGTCCATGGTCTCCATGGCCCGCTCACGTATACATTAACGTGTGTATTCACACATCAGTGGTTTTCCATGGACCTTGTTTGGGACTCATGTATGGGTCTATATGTCTGAAAACCACGGAAACAATTTTGAGGCATCCGTATTTGGTCCATGGTAGGAAATCTAATTTTCAATCAAGCTGTGTCCGTGGATGACACACGGAAGGCAAAATATAGACACAAGGACCAAACACGGATCTTTCATGAACATCTTCATAGATGAACCACCGACAATCTTACCACTGATGTCATCACGGAGAAAGATGTGTGAATGAGGTTGTACGGTAATCAAATGTTTCTGCAAAATTATACTTAAATGGTGCAAAATAATGATCAGAAATAGAGTTTTCATTAATTTTGTTTGAGATGTTAACATGTTGGTATGCTTCTGTGTATATGATTAATTGTCATGCTGAATAACTCGATTACCAACAAGCTTATAGGCAAATAACCAGACATTATCCTGAAGAATACTAGGTATAATACTGAATTTATGATTATTTAAAAAATAGCACTATATCACCATCATATTATTATTCACATATTATATACCAGATCTGTATGGAACAAAAATTTCTAGCACAACGCTTGGGGGTCATCAAAGTGTCTTTTGAAAATGCAACACGAGTATTGTTACTCTTGAATACAAAGAGCTTTTGTCTTGCTCTCCAATAAATCCCATGTTTGTTCAAGTGTTTTCTTTTATGTACAGTCATAGGCACTGACCTTAGCTAAGGCTAGAGTCCTGCAATTCTTTTAATATTCTTCTAAAATGTTTTGTGGCTTCAAAAGGAAATTGTTGGTATAATTTTGGTAGGCAGATAAATTTGACGTTCTTCTAAGTTTTTATAAATTTAGAGATAATTGGTCTCAGTGTAGGATGCGAACATAAATACAAGCAATAATATCACCAAAAGATACATGGAAAGCAATGTAGTTTCTCAAATCATCCAATACATACTGTAGCAATATGTATAATATTTGTATGGTGTAGTGGCACAAGACCTTATAAAGAAGCAAATGGGTGTATGATATAAGTGTGTCATATCCATGCTAGTGTTTATTTCTGTCATTTGGCTAGGATTTCTGGGTCAGCCTACATGCTGCAACTAGAAGAAGAAAAAAAGAAAGGGACTTAAGGGAGAAGCAGGGAGGTAGAAGAAAAGGAAAGAAAGAAAATGGATTGAAAGGGCAGACCGTGGTCATAGACCTAGTTGTATTTTATGTTCTACACAGGACAGGGCAGATTCTAGCTTTTCTGCCACCTGAGGTGAAATATGAAATGGCGCCAAGACCGACTCCCCCCTCCCTTCCCCCTCCCTCTGTGCTTTGCAGCCAGGGGCAGGGGAGCACATAGCCTTTCTGCTGCCTGAGATAAAAACTGAAACATCACCCACATGCCAAACTCTCAACCTAACCCATTCCCTCCAGATCAGAGTCTGAAGAGAAGGAAGCGATATGAGAGCTGTTTTCTCTGCTCTGTTCACCTGCTCACCGCAGCCTTTGCACTCTCTCGGTCCAGTGGTCTCCCAGTCCTGGCTATCCTCTTGGGGCCCAAGCTGCACAGTCACCTCACTGCCTGCAGCGTCAGGTCTCAGTGCGCTCTTTATGGCCTGAGAAGAGCAAGCAGGAGGAAGTAAGTGCAGTGCTCACAGCGCTTCACTCCCCCGCCTCCTGCATACTTACCAGAATGAAAGCGCTCACTAGTATTCCCTTTATATGATGCAGTGCAAAAGTACATCACCACTGGCAAGGGGGGCAACGGCCACAGACAAGATTCTGCCTGAGGAGTGATTCTCATCTCGCCTCATGGCAAAAGCAGGCCTTACCCAGGATATGCATATTGTAGAAAACAGAACTGCAGTTAGAATTTCTATATGCAACATTTCTATTCTATTAGACAATATGACTAGTAGATTTCTGGTCAAGGGATCCTGATAAAGGGATTTATTCCAATTGCAAAATTTGGAGTTGGGACAAACTCCCCCCACCCTCCCCCTTAATATGGGGCATTTGGCATCTGCCTTATTGTATTTTTATTACCTTCTTCTGGAACAATATGGCAGGATTATTAGATGGAATTCATGGACCTGTGTCACCCAACCTTACCAAATATGCAATATGAGAGCAGGGAATTAATATTGACCTTTCATGTTGTTTTTTTGTTTTTAATATTATACACATACCCCTAATTTTGAAAGGGTAACTGCCTGAAGTATTTACATACCTCAACAAAGTCAAGCTATAGGTAGTTGGCCAATTAGAGACTTGGGATGCTGAGTCATTCAGGGCTCTGGCTCAACATCCATTCAGAGATGTAGGTAGGTGATTTAAGCCAGGCACTGATATTTTAAAGTATATTGTGTCCTGGCTCCTATTTGTGCTTCTGTTCCTTGTGCCTGAACTCTATGCCTACTCATTTATCTTTTGTGAACCTGTTCCACTGATTAACTGCTCATCTACAGATATGGCCAGTACTCTCTAGGTTTGGACCTTGGCTTGTTCTACTGATTAACCTCTTGTCTGTTGATTTGGTTATATCCTCGTGGTTTTGATTCCAGTTTGTTTTATTACAGTATCCTTTCTACTTTCCTTTGGTGATCTGGTTAGGTCTTCAACCTGCAAACTCGCACCTATTTTCTGTCATCTTAATTCGCAGATACAGCCAGACCATCTTGCCTCACGTTGTGTTTTAGTGAATATCTAGGAGTAGCCTTATTCTCTGCTATTATTTTTATATGTATTACAACAGCTGTTTTCAGTTTACAATCTATGGTTCTGGTCACTGATTGCTGTAGTTAATATTAAATTTATGTCTTGCATTACCCATTGAATATTTCACAGACAGTTAATTGAATTATAGTAGATATAAAATCATTTAGTAGTGAAAATAATACAAGTTTCAATAACTCAATTTCTACCCAGTCTTTTGCCTGTCCCCTTGATTTATTGCCTGTGGCTCTGGCTGACTTGTGCAAGGAATATTCTTGACAATGTCTTTTTGTGTCTGCAGCTGATCTCTCCAGGCATGAGAAAATGTCTTTCTTCATGCAAAAAAGCATTAGGAGAATGAAACATTTGACAGATAAATATGCATGACAGGTCCTAGTTTATTAACACTGAACGTAGTGAACAAATTCGACAAATTACTATTGTACATACTACTGTACAATAGTATGTAGATAATCAATTGCTTATTAAAGGGGTTTTGCCAAGATTGATGTAAAAAATGAAAATCAGTTAGTTATAGTATAGTATAGTAACCTGGACCCAACCCGCTGTCCCTGCCTACTTGCAAAGCAAGTCCACAACAAGTCAACCATCTGTGAGGGGGTCACCGTCTGGGGCCCCCAAGATATGAGTGAGATAACATGCAGTTTGTGTGACTGGCCACTAGAGGCCCTTAGTCGGGCAGCCCCCTGAGAACTAATGGAGCGAAATGTTAACAGTTAATATAAAAAGTAATCTTATAGCTGCACAGAATTTTTTATTGAAATGGACTGTTAAAAGTAGATTCTTATTTATTTTGTACATTTTTTTTTATTTTGTTGCCATGTCCTGACTTGCAGAGAAAAGCTATAGGAGCTGGGAAGAGGAAGTGGCAGGAGGACAGAAAGTCGGCAGTTGGAGAGCAACGGATCCAGACGTGTCTGCTAAATTGTTTACCTGAGGTTTCCTGTGATCAGCCAGAGATTGAAGTCTTTATCCACAGTGAGCAAGGGACGATTGTTGAAGAGCTGCTGCTTGCTTAAAGGGAACCTGTCATCTCCGAAACACCCCCTGAACTAGAGTAAGCATTGTATAGTGAAAATTATGCTGAATCCAAATATGTAATTTTTATCTTCATACTCACTTCCATTCCGACGCTGTTCTCCCACAAACCTGCAGTAAAATGCACTCACTGGACTCCAGTCCTCACTCACATAATGGAGAGGACTCAAAGAAGAGTCCTCTCAATGCATTTTACTGCTGATTTGTGGGAGCACAGCGTCAGAATGCAAGTGAGTATGAAGATAAAACTTAAATAATCGGATTCAGCATCACTTACACTATACACCGCTTACTCTAGTTCAGGGGGTGTTTCGGAGATGACAGGTTCCCTTTAAGAGGATCTGTAGTCTTCGTTTATAATCAGAAGCTGAGGAGATCAGAGGCCTGCCTGCCCTGAGGCCAGCGTTGGATCATCCATCAAGAAAACCAAGCTGCCATTCAGACCTGAACTGGAGATTCTCAGCCTGAAGCATTTGAAAAGGCTCAACATTATCTTCTAGGAGAACGAGGATGAGATTGTGAACTGGATGGCTCACTCCTACTCAAAATAAAAGCAAGATGACATGAAGGTGACTTCTGAGTCTGACACCATGCTTTGGAGCCAGGGGTTACAACATTCCCTCTGATTGCCCCCTTTGTAGCCCCAGAGAAGCCTTTTAGTGCTGTCCTCTCTGTCTTCCCTGCCCCCTCCTAGTGGAGCGCCATCTCTTCTAAGAAGAGGGAATAAAATCCCACCATGCACTCTGACAGATAGTCATGAGAGTCTTCCTGTTAATAACTTGTGAGAGCAGTCAGCATTTGGACTGCCCTGAGGAGGAGGTTTACAGGTGGTGGCGGTAGTAGCGGCACCTGTAGGCACAGTAGTGGCAATAGGGCCAGTGGTTGTGACAATGGCACTCTGGGCAAACAAAAAAACAGCAGTTGGAAGGGGGACCAAGAAGCCTACCATAAGATATTGCAGTCTGATAAAAATGGTCAGAACGGTGTGGACTATGATGAGGATTGTGTGTTGGACAGGACTTTGGAGCAGAATCTAGGTGCTGAGGAGGAGGAGACCTCAGAGTAGAAGGGTGGTGGCCAGTGGCAATAAAGAGAGGAGGCAATGTACGGCCAAAACCATCAAAAAGTACTGGCAGGGCCAAATCTGTTTTTATTGTGGTCAGCTCAGGAACTGGTGATGTCACTGTGCAGGCTCAAAACATCCCAGACCTAAGCCAAGCTTGGCTGCCTCTAGCTCTGTGCTAACAAGTCTAGTATGGAATTTTTTTCTCCACAAGATCAGCACACAAAACCACAGCCAACGGAATGTGTGATGAAAAAAATATTCTCGACCAGCAATTAAAGAGCTGAACTACCAATCTGGACAAATTGCTGGTGGTTCAGTTGCTGCTGTACCATTAGTTGTGGTAAATTTAGTGCACTTCCACGCTTTCACCTAAATGTAATTCTTCTGGCTTCTGTCCCAGACAGTGTCAGTGTGGGACTTCTCATCAAGCATGCAAGGGTTCTGTTGCTGTTATGTGAAGCTTAACTTTCACTGGTCAGCAAATGTGGCACACTTCTGCACCTTTGCCTAAACATAATTTTTCTGTGGTCTGACCTGGGTGGTGTGGGACTTCTTGCTAAGCAAAAAAGGGTACTGCTGCTATGTAAAATTTAACTCTTGTTGATTGGCAAATGTAGTGCAATTCCATGTCTTTGCCTAAATTTTATTTTTCTGGGCTCTGGCCCAGGTGATGTGGTAGGACTCATATGGGCAGGCATCTGACACCATTATGGCATAATTGTTGGATGCTTGGTCCCCCAACAAGCCACTGTTTTTTTAATCCCATAACACCATGTGTGTTCAAACACTATCTGCTTGGAATATGAAAAAGCATAGCACATGTGTGGTGATAGAGGGATTCAGATATTAAAATTATTGTTAGGAGTAGGCAACCCCTGCCTTTACATTCCTGTAGGGGGTCATCAGGTCTATCCAGGCCGGAGATTGCAGCAATCAAAATCAGTTAGAAACCAGAGCCCTACCATAAAGTGTGAAGATGTCAGATAACATGTTGCGTGATACAGACCAGAACCGTTAGAGGGGTCAGAAAAAGGCTAGTGTTCTTTCCAGCCGAGGCCACACATGAAATCCCTATCTTGCAATATACATCAAAGAAATAAGTGGACAAATCCATATATGAGCCACGTGCTTTCTCCTGAGAACTTAGGCCATGTATATGCTTCCATGGTATGAAAACCAAATCGATCTCAGCTCAGTAACCGGGAGCAATTAGATAACCAGTACCTCCGCCATGCTTAGTACACATGTGTACAGGACATTCAGACGGAGTAGATGGAGGTAATATGAAATTGCTAAGGTGAATATTCAAAAAGATATTTCCATACAAAGATTTTGAGGCAGACTTGGTTTCCAACAAGTGGTTGTAAAAACTGTCATAAAAGGTCATTACCGTACTCCCTGGCCTCCTCTGACATCACAGGTGGGGGGTGATGGGGTGAATGATACGGACTAGTGTTGCTCGAACACCAAAGTGCTTGGGTGCTCTGGTGCTCGAGTAGAACACTTTGGGATGTTCGGGTGCTCTACAGAGCACCAGGACACAATGGAAGTCAATGGGAGAACCAGAGCATTAAACCAGACACCCCCTGCTCTGAAGAGGGGAGGGTGTCTGGTTCATAGGGAAAGTTGAGAAAATGATGGAAACACCACTGAAATGGTTCGGGAACAACATGGGGAGGATATCTGGATGCATCTTGGACTACCACGTTGCTGCTGGGAACGATGTTGTTCGAGTATTACGCCACTTTTACAGACTGAAAATAATGCACACAAAACCGAAGATAAAATCGATTCTAGAAAAAAAATTGTTAGGAAACATTCTTTCCTGTATATTTACTTATATAAAGTGCAAGTGCTGCCAAAAATTACAAGGAAGAGGCACTCCCATACAACCTGTATATCACATAAAGGAGGGCCTCATTCACATTGTGGTACAATTGTTCAGGTAGTGGGACTCCTACACTTATAAAGCCTATGCACTAAGTGAAAGGGCTGCCAAAAACTACAAGGAACAGGCAATCCAATACACTCTTTATTACACATAAAGGAGGGCATCATACACACCCTTGAAAAATGATGATTGATGGCCTGCTCAAAAACATTAGGAGCGAGGGCCTGCTGGTGACCCTCTAAAACATTAAGGGTGAGGGCCTGCTGCTGATCTGACCATCTAAAACATTAGGGGTGAGGGTCTAATGCAGAGCTGACCCTCTAAAACATTAGGGGTGAGTGCCTGCTGCCGATCTGACCATCTAAAACATTAGGGGTGAGGGTCTGCTGCTGAGATGACCCTCTAAAACATTAGGGGCGAGGCCTGCTGCTTATCTGACCATCTAAAACATTAGGGGTGAGGGCCTGCTGGTGACCCTCTAAAACATTATGGGCAAGGGCCTGCTGGTGACCCTCTAAAACATTAGGGGTGAAGGTCTGCTGCTGAGCTAACCCTCTGAAACATTAGGGGCGAGGGCCTGATGGTGACCCTCTAAAACATTAGGGGTGAGGGCCTGGTGGTGACCCTCTAAAACATTAGGGCTGAGGGTCTGCTGCTGAGCTGACCTTCTGAAAATTTCTTAGAAATTTAGAAGCAAATCTTGAAACTTTTCACAAACTTCCAAAACCCACTTTTTAAGGACCAGTTCAGGTCTGAAGTCACTTTGTGAGGCTTCCATCATAGAAACCACCCAAAAATGACCCCATTTTAGAAACTACACCCCCCAAGGTATTCAAAACTGATTTTACAAACGTTATTAACCCTTTAAGTGTTCCACAAGAATTAAAGGAAAATGTAGCCAAAATTTCTGAATTTCACTTTTTTTGCAGATTTTCCATATAAATGCCCCATTTGTGATCATAAACTGCTGTACAGGCACACGGCAGGGCGCAGAAGGAAAGGAACGCCAGGGCAGATTTCACTGGAAAAATTTTAAGTTGCCATGTCACATTTGATGCACCCCTAGAGTTGGAAACTCCAAAAAACTGACCCCATTTTGGAAACTACGGGATAAGTTGGCAGTTTTGTTAGTACTTTTTAAGGGTACATACAATTTTTGGTAGCTTTATATTACACTTTTTGTGAGGCAAGGTACCAAAAACTAGCAGTTTTGGCATTGTTTTTATTTTTTGTTATTTACAACATTCATCTGACAGGTTAGATCATGTGATATTTTTATAGAGCAGGTCGTTACGGACGTGGCAATATCTAACATGTATCCTTTTTTTTATTTATTTCACTTTTACACAATATTTTTGAAGCAAAAAAAAAATTATGTTTTAGTGTCTCCTTAGTCAGAGAGCTGTAGTTTTTTTTATTTTTTGGACGATTGTCTCAGGTAGGGGCTCATTTATTGCGGGACGAGATGACAGTTAGATTGGTACTATTTTTAGGGGCATACGCTTTTTTGATCGCTTGGTATTAAATTTTTTGTGATGAAATGTGACAAAAAATGGCGTTTTTTAGACAGTTTTTATTTTTTACGGTGTTCACCTGAAGGGAGAGATCATGCGATATTTTTGTAGAGCAGGTTGTTACGGACGTGGCAATACCTAACATGTATACTTATTTTTATTTATTTATGTTTTACACAATAATATCATTTTTGAAACAAAAAAAATCATGTTTTAGTGTCTCAGTCAGAGACCTGTATTTTTTTTTTATTTTTTGGGCGATTGCCTCAGGTAGGGGCTCATTTTTTGCAGGATGAGATGACGGTTAGATTGGTACTATTTTTGGGGGAATACGCTTTTTTGATCGCCTGCTATTACACTTTTTGTGTGGCAAGGTGATAAAAAATGGCTGTTTTGGAATAGCTTTTTTTTAAAAAAAAATTTGCATACTTTTTTACTTCATTTGGGGAAAAAGGGCGTTTTTTTCCTTTTTTTTAAACTTTATTTTTTTTTTTTACTTTTTTACACTTTTTTTACTTTCTTTTTACATTTTTTTTGATGGCTTGATGAGGCTTGATGGCTATACAGTGCATTGCAATAGTCATCTATTGCAATGCACTGTATCAGTGCTACACTTAAGGCTTATCAGACCCTGAGGGTCTAATCAGCCTTAAGGCCCTATTAGATATCGGCGCTCGGGCAGGGAGCCTTTACACGGCCCGACGAATCGAGCGCCGGGCCGCACGAGTGATCGCTGTATCGCTCGTGCGGCCGGGAAGCTCCATACTGTCAGGCGCACATCGCCTGTTTACACAGGGCGATGTGCGCCCGACAGATTGGATCTTTTGGTTTCTACAAAAGATCCAATCAGCCGACGAACAAGCGTTTTGCTCGTTCGTCGGCTGATTAGGGCCACTTTTACACGGGCCGATTATCGGCACTAGCGTTCCTAGGAACGATTTTTCGGCCGATAATCGGCCCGTGTAAAAGGACCTTTAGGTACATGGCAGCCAGGACGCTTTTGTAAAGGGTCCAGTTGCCATGGTAACTATCGGGCCGCTGCCACTATGTTACGGGACACATGCTGGTGTAAGGCGGGGATGGCACACCGGGAAAAATAGTGGCGGCTGGGTACTGAGTAACGAGGGACAGCTGCCGCCATCAGGCTGCGGAAAGTGTCCACAAGCCCAAATGGCAACATTTCCAGGGCCAGCAATTTGGAAAGGTGTGCATTTAGTGCCTGTGGGTGGGTGGCTGGGTATTTGCGCTTTCGTTCAAAGACCTGGGGTATGGACATCCGTACGCTGAGCTGGGACACAGAAGTGGATGTGCTCGCTGATGGTGCTTGCAAAGGTCCAGGTGCAGGGTGGGAGGCATCTGGGCCTGCGTCTTGGACAGGGGATTGGATAGCATGTAACACAGGGGAAGAGGAGGCAGTGGTGTGACCTGCAGACACTTATTGTGGACCCAGGCGTTCGGCCCACCTATTAGGGTGGTTTGTTTCCATGTGGCGGATCATGCTGATGGTGGTCAGGTTGCTAGTGTTCACGTCCCTGCTCATTTTGGTACTGCACAGGTTGAAAATGACAATTATTTTATTGTCCGCACTTTCCTCAAAAAAGACTGCAGAACACCTACTCCTTGGCAAGATGTGGCCTGCCTTCTCCCTTTTGCCACCCCACTGCCTCTTCCAGCCTGTTGTGGTGCTGCGGATACCTCCCCCTCTGTACTGCTGTCCTCGCTCGGCTTGCCACCTTCCCAGGTTGAGTCAGTGATTTAATCGTCCACCACCTCCTCTTCCACTTCCTCACTCTGGTCCTCCTCCTGACTTGTTGACCTAACAAGAACCTCACTTATTGACAACTGTGTCTCATCATCAACCTCTTGAGACACTAATTGCCGTTGACTTATTGGCAACTGTGTCTCATCCTCATCATCCACCTCATAAGACACTAATTGCCGTTCCCCACCATCATCTTCTTCTGACTGTTGATGCTTATGAGTTTGGGAATCTGTGCACAAGATCTCCTCATGTCCCTCTTCAAGCGGGCTTGGCGAGAGGCCCAAATCAAGGAATGGCGATGAAAATAGCTCCTCAAAATATCAAAGTGTGGAATCACTTGTTTGCCAAGACTCTCCATGGTGGGAGGAAAGAGGATCAGGATGAGGATTCTGTTGACCAGACTCTTGGCTACTGAGACTGGACTTTGTGGAAGACAGGGTGGTGCTTAACCGACTGGAAGCATTATCTGCTGTAATCCAAACTAGCACCTGATCGCACTGGTGTGGCTTCGAGAGTGATGTCCTGCACTGCCCTGCAAACTGGGACATGAAGCTAGACATTGTGGATGAGTGTGTTTCTTGTGCTCTGGCAGCAGGCACAGTTTCACCACGGCCAAGGCTCTGTGTGCACCATCAGCAGCACAGCCACTTCCCCATCTCTTACTGCTCGCCTTGTGCATATTAAATGGTATATATGCAAGTATGTCAGAAATAAATTAGCGCAGATTTTTTAAGTGTATGCGCAAATAATTAACACTGAATGTCACAGATATTTAGGATGCGCAAACGTTATACAGGAGATGTAGCGCAGGTAATGTCGCTGTCACCAGTGGCAAAAAAATTGCACTAATTGTCACAAATATTTAGGATGCGCAAACATTATACAGCAGCTGTAGCGCAGGTAATTTCACTGTCACCAGCAGCGTAAAAATTACACTAATTGTCACAGGTATTTAGGACGTTTTACAGGAGATGTAGCGCAGGTAATGTCGCTGTCACCAGTGGCAAAAAAAATTACACTAAATGTCACAAATATTTAGGATGTGCAAACGTTATACAGCAGATGTAGCACAGGCAATGTCGCTGTCACCAGCGGCAGAAAAAATAACACTGAATGTCACAGGTATTTAGGAAGCGCAAACGTTATACAGCAGATATAGCACAGGTAATGTCGCTGTCACCAGCGGCAGAAAAAATTACACTGAATGTCACAGGTATTTAGGACGCGCAAATGTTATACAGCAGCTGTAGCGCAGGTAATGTCGCTGTCACCAGCGGCGAGAAAATTACACTGAATGTCACAGATATTTAGGATGCGCAAATGTAACACAACAGATGTAGCAGAGGTTGTGTCACTGTCAGCAGTGGCCAAACAATTGCGTTTAATGTCTCAGATATTTAGGATGCGCAAATGTAACACAACAGATGTAGCAGAGGTTGTGTTACTGTCAGCAGCGGCCAAACAATTGTGCGTAATTTAACGCAGGTTGCGTTAATAATATAAATAGGAGCCAGATAAAACAATAGTCCTTAAAAGGACTTTTGGGTCTCTGAGAGATTCAAAGAATGAACCCTGCCTAACAAAATAATTCCTGTCCCTACACTATCTGTCCCTTCTGCTGCAGCTCTCCCTGACTAAGACTGAGCCGGGTCACATGTCACTGGATGCTAAAAAGCACCCGATGGCGCGTTCCGGTCAGCCAATCACTATAATGCCAGTGGCCAACATGGCTACGGCATTACAGTGAATGCAGCCAATAAACGAGCGGGGAGAAGACTCGAGCATCGCACCCGAGAACACGCGGTGTTCGGCCGAGCACACGCAGTGTTCAACCGAACCGAATGAGCATAGTGTTTGGGCGAGCATGCTGGCCAAGGGGGGTCCAGCGTGACCTGCAGGCTCCCCTCCTGAATCTAAGTTTGTGAATCCTGACAACATGCTAGGGTACAGTGCGTTTTTAAACACGCTGTTTGTTAATGCCGTCAATTATACTTTTACCCATAGCTATGTATGTCAGTGTCACTCAAAGGGTAGAGAAAAGGTAAAAAAAATATATATAAAAATGAAAATAAATACAGTACAGACCAAAAGTTTGGACACACCTTCTCATTCAAAGAGTTTTCTGTATTTTCATGACTATGAAAATTGTAGATTCACACTAAAGGCATCAAAACTATGAATGAACACATGTGGAATTATATACTTAACAAAAAAGTGTGAAACAACTGAAAATATGTCTTATATTCTAGGTTCTTCAAAGTAGCCACCTTTTGCTTTGATTACTGCTTTGCACACTCTTGGCATTCTCTTGATGAGCTTTAAGAGGGGGTCACCTGAAATGGTTTTCACTTCACAGGTGTGCCCTGTCAGGTTTAATAAGGTGGATTTCTTGCCTTATAAATGGGGCTGGGACCATGAGTTGTGTTGGGCAGAAGTCAGGTGGATACACAGCTGATAGTCCTACTGAATAGACTGTTAGAATTTATATTATGGCAAGAAAAAAGCAGCTAAGTAAAGAAAAACGAGTGGCCATCATTACTTTAAGAAATGAAGGTCAGTCAGTCCGAAAAATTGGGAAAACTTTGTGTCCCCAAGTACAGTCGCAAAAACCGTCAAGCGCTACAAAGAAACTGGCTCACATGAGGACCACCCCAGGAAAGGAAGACCAAGAGTCACCTCTGCTGCGGAGGATAGGTTCATCCGAGTCACCAGCCTCAGAAATCGCAGGTTAACAGCAGCTCAGATTAGAGACCAGGACAATGCCACACAGAGTTCTAGCAGCAGACACATCTCTACAACAACTGTTAAGAGGAGACTGTGTGCAGCAGGCTTTCATGGTAAAATAGCTGCTAGGAAACCACTGCTAAGGACAGGCAACAAGCAGAAGAGACTTGTTTGGGCTAAAGAACACAAGGAATGGACATTAGACCAGTGGAAATTTGTGCTTTGGTCTGATGAGTCCAAATTTGAGATCTTTGGTTCCAATCACTGTGTCTTTGTGCGACGCAGAAAAGGTGAACGGATGGACTCTACATGCCTGGTTCCCACTGTGAAGCATGGAGGAGGAGGTGTGATGGTGTGGGGGTGCTTTGCTGGTGACACTGTTGGGGATTTATTCAAAATTGAAGGCATACTGAACCAGCATGGCTACCACAGCATCTTGCAGCGGCATGCTATTCCATCCGGTTTGCGTTTAGTTGGACCATCATCAACAGGACAATGACCCCCAAACACACCTCCAGGCTGTGTAAGGGCTATTTGACCAAGAAGGAGAGTGATGGGGTGCTACGCCAGATGACCTGGCCTCCACAGTCACCAGACCTGAACCCAATCGAGATGGTTTGGGGTCAGCTGGACCGCAGAGTGAAGGCAAAAGGGCCAACAAGTGCTAAGCATCTCTGGGAACTCCTTCAAGACTGTTGGAATACCATTTCAGGTGACTACCTCTTGAAGCTCATCAAGAGAATGCCAAGAGTGTGCAAAGCAGTAATCAAAGCAAAAGGTGGCTACTTTGAAGAACCTAGAATATAAGACATATTTTCTCTTGTTACACACTTTTTTTGTTAAGTATATAATTCCACATGTGTTAATTCATAGTTTTGATGCCTTCAGTGTGAATCTACAATTTTCATAGTCATGAAAATACAGAAAACTCTTTGAATGAGAAGGTGTGTCCAAACTTTTGGTCTGTACTGTATCTTTTCCTAAAAATTCTGAATCCTAGGAAACTAGAGAATTTCCAGGGCATTCTGAGCCACTTTGTTTCAGTTAGAATCGACTCAAGTCTGAACCGAACTTTTTCAAAAACTCTGCAAACTGGAACCAAACGACTCTCCATAGATTCACTGATCTCTAATATGTTTTATATTTTGCAAACATTGTTGCTTATTTCAACAGCTTTTCTCTCTCGTATATATAAGTATTTACAATGCAAACTAAGATAACACGTATATTTGTTACAGACTTCTATCAAACTGCATGACTCTTGATGAGAACATAGCTTTATGAAATCTGACTTGCACAGTTCCCAAAAAGATTGAAAAGGCCCTTGCCCTGAAGTCTGTAGTTTCTCACTGTAGTGTCACTTTTCTTCACTCATGTCTTATGAAAAATGAAATTCAGCATTTGTGAAAAGATTTCATGCTTCTTCAAACACTAAAATCCTGACAGCTGTCGTGTATCATAAATCATAATTAAATGCACGTGAATAGCAATACACAAAACATTGTGTTCTCAGGGAACTCTTTTAGAACTCCATCAATGGAATATATTTGTTGCACGGTTTTCATAATAATCTTATTCTTCATGTATAATGGCCTTTATGAGCCAAAGGTGAGCATTTCATTATTCTGAGAATAATGAAGAGATTTTGGACATATTTAATTAAGAAGAAGACTAATTCCAAAACTCTTAAAAAATAGAAGAGTTCATTCCACTATTTTGTAGAAACATACATCATTTGTGAGAAGATTTCTGAAGTCAATTGGTTTCAGATAAACGTGCTGGAACATGACACAGTGATATAGACTTTTTTATTCAAACCAGAAAAGCAAACATAAAAGTCACTTAGGAGGTAATTTACTATACTAGAATATGCCTAAATGAAAGAAAATAACAGAAAATAACAGAACTAAAGAAGACCTTAGGGACTAGAGAGAAAGAACTTAGTAGAGAAGTGGAAGAATTAGAACAACAGTATTTAGTAGGTAGATCAGATGAGGAATACGTAGAATGGAAAAATAAACAGAAAGAGTATGAGGAGTTGTTAACGGAAAAAGCAAGAAACAAGATAATATTCGGGGGAAAAAAGAGACTTTTGGAGGAAGGAAAACCGAATAGGTACCTCATGGCCATTATCAACGGTCAGAATCAAAATAGGAGAATATCGGTGATAGAAAATAAAGAAGGGGAATTAATAAAGGACGAGGAGAAGATCAGCGGAGAATTTAGTCTATATTATAAAGAACTATATAGTACGGAGTTAAAAAAACCCTAACGGAGATAGGAAACTATTTAGACCAAATTGATCTACCTAAATTAAATACAGAAGAAAGGGAAGAATTGGAAACACCTATAACCCCGGGAGAAATTTGGGCAGCTTTGAGACAGGTAAAAGGAAATTCGACCCCAGGGGCCGATGGATTACCCTATGAAATTTATCCGAAACTAGGACCTGAACTTATACCAGCACTTCATAGAGTTATTAATACATCTATTAGGGAGGGGAAATTACCAAACTCAATGATGGAGGCTAGAATCACATTAATCCCGAAACAGGGGAAGAACCCCATAAAAGTACAGTCGTATAGACCTATTTCATTAATAAATGTGGACAATAAATTATATGCTAAGGTTCTAGCCAATAGGTTGTTGAAATACATGACACATCTTATTCATCCAGACCAGAATGGATTCATTCCTGGTAGGTCAACCAGGAATAATCTTGGGAGAGTATTAAATAACATTCAGATAGGAGAACCGGGGGGGTCCCACTCCATCCTGTCTTTAGACGCAACTAAGGCGTTTGACAGGGTGGAGTGGGACCACCTCTGGGAAGTGATGAAGCGGTTCGGAATTGGTCCAAAGTATATTGAAATGGTTAAACTGCTTTATAATAAGCCAAGGGCCTCTGTGATAGTGAATGGGGTTCCCGGGGAATGTTTTGATCTTACAAGAGGTACTAGACAGGGTTGTCCTCTCTCCCCCCTACTCTTTGCATTGGCTATTGAGCCTCTAGCAATTAAAATCAGAAAAGACCCAGAAATGGCGGGATTCGGAGTGGGGGGGAGAGAGGACAAATTAACTCTGTATGCAGATGACATTCTGATGTTTCTGAAGGACCCAGCTATATCTTTAACTAAGATCACGAAGACAATAGAGGAATATGGTGAGGTCTCTGGGCTTTTAATAAACTGGGAGAAATCCGTTCTGATGCCATTGGGAGATAGAGTAGGAGACATAAGTGAAAAGATAAGTGTAATGGAAAGAGGGAGTACATTCAGATATTTGGGTATAGAGATTTCAGCAGATACATCAGAGTTTCACAAACATAATACTATGAGAGTAGTAGAGGAAATTAGAAAGAAAAGCGAAGTGTGGCTTGGACTTCCGATATCCAAGGCAGATAGGATATGCCTAATAAAATCAGTCATAGTACCTAAAATTCTATACGTTTTCTCAGCAGCCCCGATCTGGCCAAAAGAATTCATATTTTAAAAAATAAAAAATATATTGAATAGGCTAATATGGGGCCGGAAACGTGTGAGATTAAAAATAGATAATCTGTGTCTCCCTAGGGAATGGGGGGGATTAGCAATCCCTGACTTTAGAATATACTTTTTGGCATATCAACTACAAATCCATTTTGGAATGGGAAAAAAATCCATACTTCGCTTATTTGTTAAGAGAAATTGGAGGGTCGGAGATCAGTATATGGGAACTATTGGAGTCAGGACAATTGAAAGATAGTAATATTTTCAGTAAAAGTTGGAAAATCATGAAAAAAATTATGAACGAGACAAGAATGTATGATTTTGCTCCCTTATGGAATAACAGAAATTTGAAAGAAGTTAATAAGTTGAAGGTACTGGATAAGTTAGCAAAAGCAGGAATTAGAACAATGAAGGATGCATTTAACGAAGGACAATTGAAAAATTGGAATGATATCAGAAGAGAGTTTAATGTAACAAATAAAGATTATTATGAATATACAAAATTATATTATGCAGTTAAGAGATCAGGACAGGAAGAAAATCACTATACAAGTGAACCAATGGGTTTGGTACAAGATATCAAAGAGAAAAAAATATTAAAAAATAGCTTATCCAAAATTTACCGTAAATTAATAGCAACTCAAGTAACTAAGAGAGAGTTTAAAGGATTAAAAGAATGGGAGAAAGAAATTGGAGTAATCTCAGTAAAACAATGGAGGTTAATATATAAGAACATAAGGAAAGTCTCGGAGAGTTTACGGCTCCAGCTGATACAGTATAATTGGATACATCGGATTTATTATACCCCTAGTAAACTGCATAAATGGAAAATAAGGGAAGACTCTAAGTGTCCTAAATGTGGGAAGGAAGATACAGACCTAATCCATTTAATGTGGGAATGCCCTACGGTCAAAGATTTTTGGGATAAGGTTTTAGAAGAGATAGGAAAAGAGGAACAACAAAATATAAATTGGTCAGTAAAATGGATTATGTTGGGATTAGATGACGACATAAATATGAGAAGGGAAAATAAAATAAAAAGGATATTAAAAAAAACTTTTTAAAGCACGATACACAATAGTGAGGTGGTGGATGTCTCCGGTAGCACCAGACATCAAATACTGGAAGAAAATTGTTAAAGTATAGTAATAAATTATAGGCTACTTAGCCAAGTTTTAATTCTATCACATCTTCGTCATATATAAAACTCGGACGGGGGGAGGGAGAGGGATGGGCGGTTGGGGTTGGGGTATGTATACGAAATCATTGTTGTATGTTTTTTTTATAGTAATGTGTTGTGTATAAAACAAATAAAGATAAATTAAAAAAATAATAATAATATGCCTAAATTAGGTGTATTTCAGGCGCAGACTTCTCCCTGCTCATGCCAGGTCTAAAATTGTGTGAGTGGCATGGGCGGGGAAGGGGACGGGAAGGCTCAGAAGCTATCTTACATTTAGAACTGCCACTGGATGTGTCGAAGTTATGGAGAGGCTGGCGCCTCTTCATAACTTCGCGGATCCACCTCCAGTGGTGGGGCTTTATTAAGTGTAAGGACTTAATAAATGTCCCCCTATTCCCTTCCTGTCAAAACTTATTTGCACCAAACACTGGAGCCATATTTTATGTGGTAAAAACTTTGGAATGCTTTGTGTACCCAAGTGATTCTCAGTTTAATAATTTGTGACACAGTGTGGGAGATTTATCAAGACTAAAGCTCTATTCTCTTTCCCTGTGTTGCCAGAAGATGCGCCTAATTTATGACCAAGCACACACCTCGTCATATATTAGGCACATCCTTTGACAGTCGCTTAAACAGAACTGCTGTAGATTTTTGTCTTTATTTACAGCAGAAAACTAGTGAAATGAATATAAATTTGTTGCGGCTGCTGTCTATGCCCCCGTCCCTGCCACACCCTCTTTGGAAAAGTGGTGAGGGTGGTGTAAAAAGTCCCAAACACAAGCTTTGTGACAGGAATCAGGTACAGGGAGATAATAAATCTCCTCCACTGTGCCTTGTGTTGGTAGTTAAGACCTGTTTCAGACTTGTATTTCTCAGCTTTTAAGGCAGATAGTAAATTAGCATTTACCATGTATCTAATTTTTGTTGATATTTTTTAAAACATGTTTTTTTAGGGTCTTTTAAGGCTTTTAAGTCTAGCAGGAATTTTTCTAATTTTCAAAAAGTTTCCAAGCTATTTTTGGGGACCAGTTCCATTCTGAAGTGGCTTTGATGGACTATAATTCACTCTATTTTGAAAACTGCACCCCTTAAAGTACTTAGATTACACTTAGTATGTTAATTAGAGATGAGCGATCACTAAAATGCTCGGGTGCTCGTTATTCAAGTCGAACTTTTCCCGATGCTAGGGTGCTCGTTTCGAATAACGAACCCCATTGAAGTCAATGGGAGACTCGAGCATTTTTGCGGGGGACCAAGGCTCTGCCTAGGGAAGGCTGGGTGAAAACCTGGAAACCTCAGAAAATGATGGAAACACCACGGAAATGGACAGGAAACAGCAGGGGCAGCATGCATGGATGCCTCTGAGGCTGCCTAATCCCACCATTACCCCAAATTCTCAGGCAACAGCCTGGTGGTTACCCTCATGGCAATTGTGCTCACCAGACCAAGAAAGGCGAGGCAAATACCCATCACATGTTAGGGAAGCACCCAACTAGGTGCAACGAAGGTCCATCACCGCCTGCAGGTGACACCACTGCTCATGCTGGCACTGCAGCTAAAATCAAGTTTAGTATCTGTTCTTATCAGTTGCTGTGCCTGCTGGTGGTATAGTGGTGAGCATAGCTACTTCCCAAGCAGTTGATCCGGGTTCGATTCCGGTATATCGCAGGAGGCAATTCAGAATCAGTACAATATCTAATACGTCCCCCTACCCGGGAAAATTGTTTGGAGAGAGGGCCTGTAGGTGGGGGGGAAGGAGGTTTCACTGGAAGAGCCAAAGGAGTGCCCCCTGGGCTAGCATGTGTGGTGGTGACAACAGCCGGAATGCATTTGGAAAAACTGTTGCTTTAACCCGTATGGTATCGATTCTTCTCAGTTTAATACCGTATACGTCCCCTATCTTGGGACCCTATATTTAATGGATTTTTCGAACACGGAAAACGGAAAAAGAGCTTGCTCTGGCCAGGGGATTGTCTTTCCCACTGCAGCTAAGGGGACGTGTCCATGCTCTGCCTATCACAGGTCATGAGGCAGATAAAAGAAGAACAAAAACAACATGAGTACAACTTCTAATACGTCCCCTATCCGGCTAAATTGTTTGTAGAGTGGGCCTGTAGGTGGGGGGGGCAGGCTGGGGCAAGGAGGTTTCGCTGGAAGAGCCAGAGGAGTGCCCCCTGGGCTAGCGTGTGTGGTGGTGACAACAGCCGGAATGCATTTGGAAATACTCTAGCATCAGCCGGTGCAGTATCGATTCTTCTCAGTTTAATACCGTATACGTCCCCTATCTTGGGACCCTATATTTAATGGATATTTCGAACACGGAAAACAGAAAAAGAGCTTGCTCTGGCCAGGGGAGTGTCTTTCCCACTGCAGCTAAGGGGACGTGTCCATGCTCTGCCTATCACAGGTCATGAGGCAGATAAAAGAAGAACAAAAACAAACATCAGTACAACTTCTGATACGTCCCCTATCCGGCTAAATTGTTTGTAGAGTGGGCCTGTAGGTGGGGGGGGGGGGCAGGCTGGGCAAGGAGGTTTCGCTGGAAGAGCCAGAGGAGTGCCCCCTGGGCTAGCGTGTGTGGTGGTGACAACAGCCGGAATGCATTTGGAAATACTCTAGCATCAGCCGGTGCAGTATCGATTCTTCTCAGTTTAATACCGTATACGTCCCCTATCTTGGGACCCAGTGGCGTAAATACAACTGACCGGGCCCCACAGCAAATTTTAGACGGGGGCCCCCCTCAGCAACTTTTTCGCAACTCCCAACATACGCATCCCCCACTCCTGTGGCTGGTAAAAACTGTTTCTCTCAGACGAGGCCCAGCAGCCGCTCCGTCCGTTTTA
>ONZH01026705.1:0-13127 GCA_900303285.1 Rhinella marina
TGCTAGGACCAGAGGAGATCCTGGCTATTACATCACAATGCCCTAAAGGGCAACTCTTGAAGGACCTGTCATGTACTTACCCGTCTGCTCTCCTGCGACAAGTCCGCCTGCACTATTACTGCATCACCGGCATCGCCCTATCACAGTGGCAAACAGCCCGGCTGACAGTGGAGCTGGTTGGCCTATCAGGGAGCAAGGACACCGGGCCAGTCAGTCCTCCTGGTTTGCTTCTTCCTTGGTTTCACGATATATTCTCTGATTTTGACTCGGCCTGTCTAACTTCCCCTTCCCCTAGCAGGTCCTGCGCACTTAGTCAGGTCAGGGACCATCGCCCAGTTGGGGCTGCCATTTAGGTTGAATTGTTCAAGTAGGTAGGGACAGTGGTGGAGGTCAGGTCTGCAATGGTCAACGTCTGCAAGTGTGATATAGGCATTCAAAGGACACCAGCGAGAGAACCCCTGCCTTGCTCCGCCCCTCAGGATCGGCATTAGGTCTGATACAATGTATCACAGTGTTCCTCTGAATATAATCACATTGTAGCTCCTACCGCAGTCCCCTGCCTCGCCCACACACTGTACATACACTAGTTTATAGGAAACCACTGAAGGATGTTCTGGAGAATCTGAGGAAACTGAAGTACCTGGAGGAAACGGCCTGACGTCACCGTGTCTGGAAAGTCCAGTAGTTTCCTTCTGGTTATTCTGTGTGGAATTTCCCTTCGAGTTATCTTCACGTCTTACCAGCATCTTCTTCAGATGCCGAGTCCAGGAGTGGTGATATTACAAAATTCAAAAAGTTGTAAAAAATACTTTGGAATAAAAATAATTTTTTTTTATTCTTTTGTTTTTTTTGTGTCACCATAACAAAAACTTAAAAAAAAAACAATTTTTTGTAATTTTCATTGGTATAATTTGGTGACACGTGCAACTTTTTGATCACTTTTTACTCCATTTCTGGGAAGGCGGAGGAACAAAAAACACAGATTCTGGCTTTTTTTTTGTTTTTTACAAATGAATCTTCATCTTTTATGTGTGACTATTTTATTTTATAGAAAAAAATATAATAATGGCAACTTTTTGTCCCACACACGATCAACAGGCAGTGTATCGTGTCATTTTACAGAGAAAAGCAGCCTATTAGACCCTGCCTATAGCGAGGCCTAATAGGCGTCTGTATACATGGCAGACACAGAGGCCGTTGTCAGGACCCATAGAAGCCAATGGCATAGTACGTGTGGGGGTGCAATGCGATTGAGGGGATACTGAGCGGGGTTGACCCCTATGTAACCTATGCCGTATATCTGTGGTGGAAGTTGTCAATTTAAAGAGGCGCCACAGCCACCGGGTTTCTGCTGTTTCAAACATCAGAGGCCCGGGGAAAATATCTACGATCGGTCATAGGGCCGATCACATACACTTAACTCCTCACATGCCATAGTCAAACGTGATGGGCTCCCACTTCTGAATCAGCCTTCCCCGACTGAGATCGGGGAAGCTGTTTTATCCTCAAGCAGGCTCCGATACCCGTCACTGGAATACTCCGATAGAGGCCAGCAGGGGGCAGCACTGTACTGGTGTAGAAAATGATGTGAAATACAATTGGCAATCTAATGATTGTTGGCAGAAAAAAAAGGAAAACATTTTTTTAAAAATATAAAAAGTATAAAAGTTCAAATCATCCCCAAAATCAAAATAAACTATCTAAAAAAAAGCCATAGGCATCGCAAATCTAAAAACATCCATAACATTAAAATATCAAAATATTTATCCCATATGGTGAACGACGTAACGGAAAAATTTTTTTTAAAATGCCAACAAAAAAATTAAAGAAAAAGTGATCAAAAACTCACACACACTTCAATGGTATCACTGAAAAGTACAAGATCCCTCAGCTCCATAGACATAAAGATAAAAAAAAGTTATAAATAAAAAAATAAAAAATAATTTTTTTTACAAAGTTTTTTTTGCATTTTTTTTTTTTTTTTGCGTAACTTCGTTTGATTTTTAAAGTGGAAAACCACTTCAAAACCTGAAGCCGGACTCAAGGTAACAGTCGGACCCGAAGCCAAGTTCAGTTTCAAGTTTTTAAGTGGTTTTCCACACCGACTTTGCGAATAACGAACCGGCTGATCGGAGCCCACACATCCTAATACTCGCGGCGATTCATCAGTATTATTCTGAAGTTTTGAACAAACCGATTTCAGATGAAGCATCTTAGGGCCCTTTCACACGACCGTGGAGCACGGTCCGGGACGGTCCATGAAAACCCGGATCGTGCTCCTTCTGAGGGCAGGAGCGCATTGGTTGCTATGACGCCGCTGTACAGTGATACATTGTACACGCTTGTATAGAATGTATCACTGTACAGCAGCGGCCTCAGGAAGCGCACGGCGTCATAGCAACCAATGTGCTCCTGCCCTCAGAAGTAGCACGGTCCGGGTTTTCATGGACCGTCCCGGACCGTGCTCCACAGTCGTGTGAAAGGGCCCTTAGGCTTCGCTGAATTCTAGGGACCTGGAGAATGAAGGTTGTGGGTCGATTTTACCGTATAGGGAACGCCGTAAAAACACAACCCATAAAACTTTGGTGGAATTTTTTTTTTTTCCAATTCCACCCTATTTGGAATTTTTTTTCCAGTTCTCACGACTTCATAGTCAATATTAATTGATGCCATTAGAAAGTACAACTTTTCCTGCAAAAAAAAAAAAAAAAAAAAAGCCCTCGTACGTCTGTGAGCGGAAAATAAAAAAGTTATGGCTCTGGGAAGGCGGGGAGCGCAAAATGAAAACGCAATAAGGCTTCAGTCACACGACCGTATTTTGTTTCTGTGTCCGTTCCGTTTTTTCTGCGGACCGTATGCGGAACCATTCATTTCAATGGGTCCGCAAAAAAAAACGTAAGGTACTCCGTGTGCATTCCGTTTCCGTATGTCCATATTTCCGTAGACCATGTCCTATTTTTGTCCGTTTGGCTGACAAGGATAGGGATTGTTACAATGGATCCGCAAAAAAAAAAAAAACAGAAACACGGATGCAATACGGAACGCCATCCGTTTTTTTTTTTTTTTTGCATATCTGCAATTTGCGGACCGCAAAACACATACGGACGTGTGAATGAAGCCTAATGCAGGGTCCTCTAAGGGTTAAACACCCGGGATCGGATTTCCTCTGATTCCGGCTGTAGAGGCCCCTCCGTGACCGCCATAAAAAGCGTGGTCGCCAGGGGCCACGTCTGCTTTACTTCGTCCTGATCACGTGATGGGCAGATTTATGAATGACAGCAAGCAGAGGTCTTGAAACCCGTGACGAATCGATACAGAAACCCATTAAAAAAAAAAAAAACAAAATTATATATATATCATCCTGCCGTATCACGATTTACGGATTTACGCAGCCGGATGGCGGCACCGATGACTTTTACACTTTATTACGACCCATTTCTGATCATTTTTATGACGATTTATCTCCGTTTCTCATATTTGTGGCTTTTTGTTCCTTTTACTTGTTTTAATTAGCCTTTTTTAGCCTCCGATCGTTGGCCGCTTAATCAGAACGGGCTTCCACTTCATTCTGCGCGGCGTGATTCACGGTTAGATTTCGCGCGCTCATTACCTTTTTAGAGCTTTTATCACCTTTGTATATATTATATACTGTTATGCTCCGGATCGCGCACATTTATTATGCAGTCTCCATTCTGCCGCCGCCGCGCATTAAGAATTAAGCGCCGCTCGCTCCTCCGTTCAGCATCAATCAGGGGATGCAGTGCCGGGCGGACTATCTGGAGGTGACCGCAATTTTTTTTTATTTTTTTATATCAGCAAAAAGGATAATGAATCCTGTTCAGAAGTAATAAACCGTTAGCGCTGAAGCGTACGTATAGCGCGGCGGGAATCACCGGGGCTGAGAATAGGCAGACACAAGCTCTTCATAAAACAGGGATTACACGCCGGAGCTTCCTGCAATATTAAAGTCTGGCAAAATCAACAATATCTAGCATTTTGTATAGATGGGGAAAAAAAAAGAGCGGGCCCCCAGGGGCCGAGAGCAAAATCCGGATCATTTCTGACGACGTCTGTGAGGGGAAGCTTTCATCTATCGGACAGAGCAGCCTCTCTTGCTCTGGAGGACCCAGCGTTACATGGACAGCCGTGTAATACTCTGTGTCGCCTGTGGTGGCGCTGCAGGGAACCTGAACACTTGCTTCCTTATCGCCGATTGCTGGGGGTCCCAGTGGCGTGGCCCTGTGTGATCGGTTTAACGTGGGGGCGACACTACAGACCACAGATTATCCAAAAGGGTTTCTGACATTTTCAAACTGATGACCTGATCGGTGGACGCCCGACACCCGGGACCTTGGTGCTCACAGTAGTGCTGCGGCCTTCTCTTAGCTTTTCCTAAGCCATGTGACATCACGTTCATCGGTCACATGACTTAGGCGCGAATAGTAGCAAATGGGGATGAGCGTGATACCAAGCATGGCCACTATAGAATGGATGGCGCTGTGCTTGGTGAGCTGAGAGAAGGCCACCGTGCTACTGCAAATATATAATCGTCGGGGTCTCAGGTGTCGGACAGATAATAATCTGGAGGGTAGGGCATCAGCTCAAGAAACCCCTCTAAGCACCGGTTTGTCCAGCTCAGTGTGAAGAGTAGATAACTGGAGGGCTGCTATAGATGGTGATATCTCCTCAATGGTAGCAGCTAGAAACATGCAACTGGTCTTGTTTGAAAGCTGTCCAGGCTTTCATACAAGACCAAAATGACAGCTAAACTCCAAGCAACAGAGGAGAAATCACAGTTAGAAATCAAGTCGGGAATGATCGCGAGTAAAACCTGTTTTTACTTTCACTTTCGGCTGCATTCACAACATCCCGATTTCTGTCAGTGATATCTTTCTCTGTCATGAACATATTGCTGTGTATTGGTATTGTCTGAAAGCTTGAAATGTCTGCTTTCAAACAAGACCAGTTCAGGAGGTAGCAGCATCTAAAGCAGCCCTCCCCCCTCCAGGTAGCTACTTTTCCCACTGCTGGAGCTGGACTCAGCAGTTAGGTACCAGGACTGCAGTGGTCTGGAATATCTGGAAAGTAAATGACCCCATGGTCTCCAAACCATGACTTTCTGGCTATATTGTGAAACTACATACTCTTTTATATATACCGTATTTTTCCCTTTTTTTAAGACGCACTTTTTCCCCCCCAAAAGTAGGGGGTAAATTGCAGTGCGTCTTATAAAGCAAATACAAGTGAGCGCTTCCATTGTGGAGGCTGATCTGAGGTCTGATGGGGCACAGTGGGCTGATATGGGGGCACAGTGGGTGATATTGGGGGCACAGTGGGCTGATGATATGGGGGCACAGTGAGCTGATATGGGGGCTGATCTGAGGTCTGATGGGGGCACAGTGGGCTGATATGGGGGGCCACAGTGGGCTGATCTGAGGTCTGATGGGGGCACAGTGGGTTGATATGGGGGCACAGTGGCTGATATGGGGGCACAGTGGGCTGATCTGAGGTCTGATGGGGCACAGTGGGCTGATATGATGGGTCTGATGGGGGCACAGTGGGCTGATCTGAGGTCTGATGGGGGCACAGTGGCTGATCTGATAGGTCTGATGGGGCACAGTGGGCTGATATGGGTCTGAATGGGGGCACATTGGGCTGATCTGAGGTCTGATGGGGGCCACAGTGGGGATATGGGGTCTTGATGGGGGCACAGTGGGGTGATATGGGGTCTGATGGGGCACAGTGAGCTGATCTGAGGTCTGATGGGCATAGCGGGCTGATATGTGGTCTGATGGGGGCACAGTGGGGTGATATGGGGTCTGATGGGGTGGGCTGATATGGGGTCTGATGGGGGCACAGTGGGGTGATATGGGGACAGTGGGCTGATATGGGTCTGATGGGGCACAGTGGCTGATATGGGGGCTGATGGGGCACAGTGGGCTGATATGGGGTCTGATGGGGGCACAGTGGGCTGAATATGGGGTCTGATGGGGGCACAGTGGGCTGATATGGGGGGCTGAATTGGGGGCCAGTGGGCTGATATGGGGTCTGATGGGGCACAGTGAGCTGATCTGAGGACTGATGGGGCACAGTGGGCTAATATGGGGGCACAGTGAGCTGATATGGGGGCACAGTGGGGTGATCTGAGGTCTGATGGGGTTCTGACATGGAGGGCTGATATGGGGGTCTGATGCAATGTTCTGAAATTTATGGGGGGTCTGATATGAGGTCTGATGAAAAATATTTTTTTCTTATTTTCCTACTCTAAAATCTGGGTGCGTCTTATAAAGCGAAAAATACGGTATACCTATTAATAGGTGAAGGATGTCATTCAGATTCTGGCATGCTGGGATTTCTCGCTGGGAGAGGGGAAGAGAGAGCAGCTCCTTACAGACTTATCCAAGGAGCTGACTCTACACAAACACACATTGTTAAATTCTACTTGATTATAAAGAAACCTGCCAGATCTGCCACCTTGTAGGGTCCGAGAGTGCTTTATGTATATTACGTACACATTAGTTTTTTGTTTTTTTTTGGGGGGGGGGGCAGACTTGAGATCCCACGGCCATACCGTTACTACCCGCAGGATAAAGATAATTAATAGGGAAGTGTTTTTCAGCCTCCAGGATGCCGACCTCCTGATAGGAAGGTAATTGTAATGAGTGGGTAATGTCATGTAGCGCTGCGGTCTGTCTGCGGCGCGCAGCGTAATGGACGCTTATAATTGGCTTAGTTAGACGCGGTCGCCATCCATCATTTAAAGAGGAATGACTGTCGCCTTTACACCGCCGGAGCGGGATCTGCGCTGCAAATCTGCAAAGCTTTTGTATCTTCCCTGCCTTAAAGTTAATGGCAGACAGTAAACTGGGATTGTAACGGAGACAGAGAAGAGCGCTGTCAGAAACGTGTGTGAGCGGCGCCATAAAGCGGTCTGACATATTGTATAAGGTTAGATATTTCAGGCTACTCCTCAAAGTACTACAACCCCAATCATTTCATGGTAACACGCCTCTTCCTTTCAGCTAGAGCCTTGCTAGAAATGGTAATAGGTATAAATGGGCTGAGCCTAACTCTGACCCGCCCCCAGCGTCCTGCTTGTGGGGGGCGGGGCTCAGTGGTAGCAGGTGGACTTAAAGGGGCTCCGAAATGGATCAATGTTTTAGGATTTGACACAAGCGCTTTCTATATCTATATACACATAGAAATCAGAGTGTAATTAGAAATGAAGCAGCTCTCACTTCACCTCTCGC
Organism: Rhinella marina; assembly: GCA_900303285.1. Classification (NCBI taxonomy): domain Eukaryota; kingdom Metazoa; phylum Chordata; class Amphibia; order Anura; family Bufonidae; genus Rhinella; species Rhinella marina. Next base: position 7,251 of record ONZH01026705.1, read on the forward strand.
AGCAGGAAATCTCAGCACCAATCAGTATCTATATTACACTGTCTAAATCGACAGGGGAACGCTGCGCCTGGAGGACACTGGGTTTTCCCGGGGTCCGGCCACCACCAGGCACAGCTCCCATAGAAATTAATGAGAGCGCACTGCGCATGCGCGGCCACCGCTCCCATTCATTTCCCCGCAGAAATGAATAGAGGCCGGCTGTGCATGCTCAGTGCGCCCTCCTTCACTTTTGGGGCTCCGTTCTCGATATAACGGTGGGACCCGCACCTATAAGACAATAGGGGCATATCCTAGCGATGGGAATAACCCTTTAAGTGTCGGTTTAGTAGGTGATGTGATGAGCGACCCCCGGTATTAACACCCTAAGGGAGGGGCCTCAGAGGTCCGGCACATGGGCGGGTCTATTTACTTTGTGTAGGTATATATACATATACTTAGCGCTACGTTTTCTGAATATCGCACATAGCCACTGAATATCATCCTGCAGTCACCACTAAGGGGAGCTGTGGAGCTCGCTGCAGGAAAACCTACCACTGAGCGCCACCTGGTGGCCAGAGTTTTATCATCTAAAGTAATGAGATGTTCTCCTCATGTAAATCACAAATCTCTAATGTAGAACCTGAAGATTTCCTTTCATCCACCTCTCGCTTATATCCTCCCCCTCCCCCCGGTATTACCATGAATTTACAAACTGACCACATCGCGCAGGAACGCACGCTTTCACTTTTCACTTCTGGAAAATTCCCCAACCTCACCCTATGATCTGACGTAGGTCATGACGTGAGACTACAACCCCCATCAGCCACATCCACGGGCAGGACAGCTGGGGACTTGGGGGTGAAACTTCCCTTTAAGTCAAAGTCCCCTCAAAATCCTAATATACAGAAACTCCCCAAAACAGCACATTTACAGACGACTGTTCCTGCGCTACATGAGATGAAAGAAATTTAGTGGTCCTGAAGGGGTTAAGGCAGCAGCCCACCTGGGGGTCCGTCCCTTCCCATCCCCCGCCATGATTTCTCACTTCTTGGAAGCGTCGCCCCCTCGTTTTTATCGCTATTTATAAGTAACGTGAGTAATCCTGCGCCATTACTCCTGCGGAGACGCTTCATAGGACGCTGCTTCCACCTGTTCTGTGACCTGCGGTCGGATCTCTGCTCACTATATGACGGTACATTATTAGCGAGTACCCCATAATCTGTGTGCGCAGCGCAGGGGGAGGAGCCGGCGGCCATGCTGCTTAAAAGCCTCAACCGTCGAGCAGAAAATGAGATGTTTCACACTAAGCAAATACCGAAGACAAAAATAAACCTGTCACGTGGAGAGGGACACTGCTGCCAAATATAAGTGACCGAAAGGCGACCCTGCGAGAACTAAAGGGACCGAAGGCGACCCTGCCGAGAACTAAGGGACCGAAGGCGACCCTGCGAGAACTAGGGACGAAGGCGACCTGCCGAGAACTAAGGGACCGAAGGCGACCCTGCCGAGAACTAAGGGACCGAAGGCGACCCTGCCGAGAACTAAGGGACCGAAGGCGACCCTGCCGAGAACTAAGGGACCGAAGGCGACCCTGCCGAGAACTAAGGGACCGAAGGCGACCCTGCCGAGAACTAAGGGACCGAAGGCGACCCTGCCGAGAACTAAGGACCCACAAGGTGACCCCTGCGAGAACTAAGGGACCGAAGGCCGACCCTGCCGAGAACTAAGGGAACCGAAGGCGACCCTGCCGAGAACTAAGGGACGAAGGCGACCCTGCGAGAACTAAGGGACCGAGGCGACCCTGCCGGAAAAGGGACCGAAGCGACCTGGAAACAAGAGACCGAGGTGACCCTGAAAAATACTAAGGGACTGAAGGTGACCCTGCCGAGAACCAGGGCTGTGGAGTCAGTAAGCCAAAGCCCCGACTCAGACTCCTCAATTTCCCCTCACCCTGACTCCTACTCTGACTCCCTCATACATGGAGCAGGTTTAAGTGATAACTTTAAACAAATTTGCATAAAATCAATAGTACAGATAAGTCATGACAAAAACAGTCTGTAATCTATCAGGCTTCTCTGGGTACAGATCACTAAGGGCCTGATCAGAGGCGTAGCTAGAGGTTCAGCACATGGGGGGTGAAACATACTTGAGTGGGTCCCCCACTTATTGGCTTCCCAAACGCACGTTTCCAACTTCACAGGCACATACTACTAGTTGTGGTTATAATACTGTATTAGAAAGATGACTATATAAACTGCTAGATCATCTATGCTGTTAAGTACAGTACAATAGACTTTCTACATACCCTACTCTAAATACTCTACCACATAATGCAGGAAATATAGGATTAATAGGAGTAAAAAAGGGGACTCCTATGTTAAAGGAAATCTGTCCCCAGTTTTTACATCACTAAACTAACAGTCCCCTGCCCCCATCAGACCTCAGATCGCTTAATCTGCCCCCATCAGACCTCAGATCGGCTTAATCTGCCCCCATCAGACCTCAGATCGGCTTTAATCTGCCCCCATCAGACCTCAGATCAGCAGAATGTGCCCCCATCAGACCTCAGATCAGCAGAATGTGCCCCCATCAGACCTCAGATCAGCAGAATGTGCCCCCATCAGACCTCAGATCAGCTGAAATGTGCCCCCATCAGACCTCAGATATCGGCTTAATGTGCCCCCATCAGACCTCAGATCAGCACGAATGTGCCCCCATCAGACCTCAGATCAGCAGAATGTGCCCCCATCAGACCTCAGATCAGCAGAAGTTCCCCCATCAGACCTCAGATCAGCAGAATGGTGCCCCATCAGACCTCAGATCAGCAGAATGTGCCCCATCAGACCTCAGATCAGCAGAATGTGCCCATCAGACTCAGATCAGCAGAATGTGCCCCATCAGACTCAGTCGGCTTAATGTGCCCCCATCAGACCTCAGATCAGCAGAATGTGCCCCCATCAGACTCAGATCGGCTTAATGTGCCCCCATCAGACCTCAGATCAGCAGAATGTGCCCCATCAGACCTCAGATCGGCTTAATGTGCCCCCATCAGACCTCAGATCAGCAGAATGTGCCCCCATCAGACTCATAATGGAAGCGCTCACTTGTATTCGCCTGATTGTACTAAGGCCATCCTGCTGGCCCCCCCAGAGGTATTGGGCCCGGAGCATCGCCTCCCCTGCCCCCCCTCTCCCCCAGTAGCTACGCTCTGGGCCTGATGTAATGAAAACTGTCTAGGTCTAAGACTTTTTTAGTTTGCCCATAGCAACCAATCAAAGCTCCCTTTCTTTCTCAGAGCACTATATGAAATGAAAGGGAGAGCGTCTGATTGGTTGCTATGGGCAACACAGAAACTTCTAACACTAGACAGTTCTCATACATAAGGCTCTAGGTGTTTTACATCAGCAGATAGAAGCCATGAGAGCAGCTAACCTCTCCACCATGAGCTCAGAGGAAACATAAAGCATCAGAGAGAACATGGACTGGACATAAAGGGCAGCACAGTCATCTCAACTAAAAGCCGAAATCCTGAGATCAGGAATAGAACAGACATTTATAGGACATTTCATCATTTCACAAATTCTTATAAAAATATATCAGCACTGAACTAAATGTACTAATTCATTATATATTTTAGGAGTCGGTCCATTTTATACCGACTCCACCAAAATGGTGACCGACTCCGACTCCACAGCCCTGCCGAGAACTAAGGGACCGAAGGTGAACCTAACGAAAACTAAGGGACCGAAGGCGGCCGTGACAAATACTAAGGGACTGAAGGCGACCCTGCCGAGAACTAAGGGACTGAAGGCGACCTCTGACAAGAACTAAGGGACTGAGGCGACCCTGCCGAGAACTAAGGGACTGAAGGCGACCCTGACAAATACTTAAGGGACTGAAGGCGAACCCTAGAACTAAATGACTAAAGGGACTGAAGGCGGTGGGGGAACAGGACTGAAGGCGGAACTCGGAAAAACTAAGGGACGAGGCGACCCTGACAAATACTAAGGGACTGAAGGCGACCCTCGAGAACTAAGGGACTGAGGGACCCTGGACAAATACTAAGGGACTGAAGGCGACCCTGCCGGAAACTAAGGGACTGAAGGGACCTGACAAATACTAAGGGACTGAAGAAGGGACTGACCCTGCCGAATAAGGGACTGAAGGCGACCCTGACAAATACTAAGGGACTGAAGAAGGCACCCTACAATTACTAAGGGAAGAAGCGCCTCGAGACTAAAGGGACTGAAGGCGACCCTGACAAACTAAGGGACTGAAGGCGACCCTGACAAATACTAAGACTGAGCGACCCTGAACAAATACTAGGGACTGAAGGCGAAGGCGACCCTCCGAGAACTAGGGACTGAAGGCGACCCTGGGGAACGGCGAAGGCGAAGGCGACCCTGAGAGGCGACCCCTGCCGAGAACTAAGGGGACTGAAGGCGACCCTGACAAATACTAAGGGACTAGGCCCCTGCGGAACAGGGACTGAAGGCGACCCTGACAAATACTAAGGGACAGAAGGCGACCCTGCCGAGAACTAAGGGACTGAAGGCGACCCTGCCAGAAGGCGAAGAACTAAGGGACTGAAGGCACCCTGCCGGACTAAGGGACTGAAGGCGACCTGCAAAAAAGGGACTGAAAGGCGACCCTGACAAATACGGGACAGAACTAGAACTAAGGGAACTGAATGGAGACTGAAGGCACTGCCGAGAACTACTGCGAGAGGGACTGAAGGCAACCCGCCGAGAATAAGGACGAAGGCGACCCTGACAAATCTAAGGGACTAAAGGTTGACCCTGCCAAAAACTAAGGACTGCCGGGAAGAAGACAGGACCCGAATTCCTATGGTGCTGGCGGTTGGGGCAATCAAATCTGTGGTAGGGCCGGGATCTGCACCCTCAGTATTGGCACATGAACGGCGCTGGTTCACACACTGCAGCCGCGGTAAGGTTTTCGCCATGTTTTCTGTGCGGTCTCCATGAGACTGACACTCTGTCCACGGCCGTTAATGGCTGCACAAATTTCAAATTAAAAATTCCACTAAAGCCACAAATTTGTGGACATGACCAGCGTTTAACCCTGGCACGCCCAAACCCCACAAGAGCACCCACTTCTGGACGGGGCTTATATATATATTTTTTGCGATTGTGGGTTCGCCTTCTCTACAACTTGTAATCAGCCATCTTTGGTCGCAGCCAATATGGCTGTACGGTACCCCAACACCTGGGTCACTTCATTTCTTCAATATGGGCATGAAAATTGCAAAAAAAAAAAAAATCTGAAAAAATTTCAGGCAACTCTCCCATAGAGAAACAGATAGCAGTCGGCGCAGAGTTAGGTGTCGATCTTCTGCACTGATCGGAACGATTTGCTACTTCCTACAATAATCGTCCTTAAATCGGACGAGAGCTTCTCCCGATCACGTGACCCTCCCGCTCCTCAGGCATCCTGCCAAGATCCGCCTGGCTACAGGTGACGGGCTGCTCAGACTGAATTTCTATTGGTGGGGAGGCGTCAGACCTTCGTACATGGGGCGGGGCTTCCCCTTGCGGTTTTGTTTGCAATCTTGCTCGTTCCCGGAAGACGTCTCAGTTATCGCAGGAGACGGAGAGAGACATGAAGTCCGCGGTGTGTTCAGCCGTCCTGGCCCTGCTCTGCGCCATAGCGAGCCCCGGAGGTGAGGGGGAGCCGAGGGCAAACTTTGTACTAAACTTTTGTGTCTGGTGCTGGTGACGTTGTATGTGTTCTGATGACGTCATCAGTGGGGGGCTTGTCGCATTGTGTGGGCTTTTCCTGGGTAGCACTGCTTTTCTTGAACCTATATACACCATATATAAAACACGGTCACGAAATGTGATACGCGTGTTAATTTGCAAAAAAAAAAAAAAAAATGTG
>ONZH01026706.1:0-121207 GCA_900303285.1 Rhinella marina
GAGCCATGATACGAAAGCACAGCCGCCATACAATTTACAGCACTGTGCTTAGTGAGCGGAGAGAAGGTAGCAGCACTCACAGGAGTGCCAGTGCCTTCTCAAACAACTGATGAGCGGGGGTCCCGGTGTCAGATCCCCACTGATAACCGATAAATTCTCACAAAAAAACCCTTTTAAGTGTCCATAATACAGACAATTTGGACGTATTAGAGATGAAATTGCATCACTGTTACTAATCAGGAACACTGATGGTCTGTCTTCTAGGCAGGAAAAATGCTGCATTTTTTAAATACACATGTTTTATACATCCATGTGAACAGACTCATAGATTAATCTTAGCTCTGTATTGTAGACAGATAAATATGCTTGCGCGAAAGCAGCCTGTCATATTTATACAGAATTCGACATCAGAGTTCCAGGGGCTTCCATATAAAATTAATAAAATGGAAGCCACATAAAAGTACAGTCCCAGAAAAGTGTTTAAGAAGCCTCAAGGCACTGAATTGCAGCTCTGTACAACATGGAGGTTGCATCGAGTTGTAATAATTTACTGTGCATGAGCAAACATGTAGTACAAAAAAAAAAGAAAAAAAGATTGCGCTCCAAAAATGGTTAAAAAATTTACCATAACAGAGCTTCCTGTTCGAAAGTCTGGACTGTTCCTAATGGGGATACAAGATTCATCGTTGGACAATTGACACACCGCAATGACTCAGTGCTCATTTTACTCTTCTACTGCAACTTGGCTGAGATAATTGTAAATGCTAGCTAAGCAGTTGGCTGCGTATTCATTCTTTTACCATTGACATTACCAACCATTTGGTGACAGCCGCCATTGCCTTCAAAGCACACATTAATTGGGTCACAGGAGTACCCGTCACCAGTGTATCCTTTCTTGCAAATACAGTCATTCTGTAAAAAAAAACAAAAGAAGTTATCTCTAATATCATTGCAAAATAAAGATTTTTTTTTTATAGGAGATGCAGTATTGATCAGATGTTTGGACACCCCTTGAGGGATTAAAGGGTTCGGACAACCACTATTACATCAGCTTAAATAATCCTTTAATTACCCACTCCCATCACCCCTGCTGATCAGCTGTTTGGAGAGGAGGCGGTGCTCTATGCAAGTGCTCCTTCCTGTTCATTACACTGCCCGTCGTCTCAGAAGTTTCAGCGGTGCAGTGTAGTGACAAGTGCTCAAACCTTTCACTTGAATGGAGGGAGTACTTGTAATTACACTACAATGCCAATCCACAGGAGATGACGTGTAGTTTAACAAAGAGGAAACAGCATTCGCATGGACCACCGCCTTCTCTTCAAACAGCTGATCCAAGCCAAGTGTCGAACCCCTGATAATCTGATATTGATGACTTATCCTGATGATAGGTGTTCAATACAAATGGCAAAACAACCCCTTTAACTTAGCAGACACTCTCCTTGCTGACCGCTGCTGCCCTTTCCACAGCAGTCAGTGTGGAGCGTGCTTCTACAGTTAACAGAAAACAGCATTGGTAAAGCACAAAATGGGCCACTTTAAGCCATTTTTCTAATAGAAATGTACAATTTCAGTAATTAAAGTATATTACAAAAGTAGTCAGTATCACTGCCCCTGTACATTACAAAAAAAACCCAAAACAAAATAAGAACGACAGTTACACTTTAATGATGTGCAATATTACTGGATGGGGCTACAAATCTACAAGTCTTTCTGACAGACGCGCTTCTCTGGCCGACTGTAACTGAACTGACCTGAATGCAGATCATAGTGATCGTAGTGATCTATGCTGCTGTGCGTTCCAATCTGAATTCAGGTCTGTTGTTCCCTACTCAAATTATGTGGTTAGTACAATACAGTAGACCCATGGTGGGGTTGGAACTCACAGCATCATAGGATCACTATGGGTGTAGTGTTTGAGTCAGCTGAGCCGCCATTGGTCCGGAAATTGAGGCCATCAAATGAGCCGTTTTTCTTGGATTTTCCAAGGCCATCTGAAATCGGCCTAAGTGATTATATTGTATAGTGGGCATCAGGATGTGTGGGCGAACTACTAAGAAGAACAGAATATAGCTTACAGGTACATTTAATTTACTGCAATAGAGCAGTCAGATGAGGGGAACTTTGTGGAGGTCCTGTAGAAGTTATACAATTACTGTGGCTGGCTGTGAGGAATAAGCATTAGAACATTCGTTATACCAGAAAGTTACTTTTTACAAATGTAATCTTTACCTGCCCCGGTTGTATAAATTTGCAGTCAGCATTAACATGGCAGTCCCCTCTATTTTCCATGGCACAGTTGTCGATGGGTATACATTCTATACCATCTCCACTCCAGCCAGGATTACACTGACAGGTAACCCCTCCAGTTGGTGCAATGGTGCAGATAGCCTGAAAGCATTACCGTACATCAATTAATCACTGCTTTAATGCCTGTCTGCCTAAAGACATTGTATGCACAAACATATTCCCACCATAATGATGTCATATAGTCAAAGTACTGTAAAATATTAGTATTTAGAAATGTAATCACACTACTATAAGCTTAGGTCTGTTTCACACTTGCATTGATTTCTTCAGGTATTGAGATCCAGCATAGGATCTCAATCCCGGAAAAAAAAAATGTTTCCATTTTGTCCCCATGCATTCTTAATGTAAAAAGATCCGATCAGGATGCATCAGGATGTCTTCCCTTTCGGCAGCATTCCGTTTTGTGACTGGACAAAAAAACCACTGAAAGCTACGATTTTGTGTCCGACCGAAAAAAAAATGGATCCCGCACTGAAAACAATGTAAGTCAACAGTGATGGATCCATTTTTTTCCGTTTTGATTTCACACAACCGCATCTTAACAAAACGGATACGTCCTGATATGGAAAATCAAAACGGATCCGCTTAATTCCGTATAGAGATCCTCTGCCGGATCCCAAAACCGGAATTAGCAACGCAAGTGTAAAAGTAGCCTTAGGGATGAAGATCTAGCTTAAGCTGGGTTCACATCACGTTTTTACCATCCGTTTACTGTATACAAAAAAAGTATACTTTAACACATGCCTCCGACGAATTGCCATAGAGTGGCATCCGTCCACTATACATACTGATTGTAGAAAAAAAAAATTTATATTTTAATGTATACATTTTTTACTGGACTCTGCAGGATACAAAAGCGTGGTGTGCTGCACTTTTGAATCCTTTTTCCCCCCCAAAGTAAATGTCAAACAGATGGCGAAAACGTGATGTGAACGCACTGTGAACTGCTTTCCTATGGCATTGTATTTTTACAGATATACTTCATCAGTCGTAAACCTTAAAGGGGTTCTCCGGGAAATAAGAAAATGAAAATACTTAAATATTACTTCATTATAAATATATTCCCATATACCTCTCATTATTTATAATGGCTCGTTTTGTCTGGGGAGCTATCATTAGGAGAAACAAAATGGCCGCCGTCCTATTAGTACACACAAAACCTGTCCTAATCACACAGCAGAACAAGTTACTTCACAACACTGAGGTAAAGAGCTGCCTCATCCTCCTTTCTGCTCTATTTGTCAGGGATTCTGATCCTGAATGCCGAGGATAAAATCTTTAGCTGAATCTCTATAGGAATGGAGTTCATGAGCAGATGTGGATAATGAGCAGCAGCTCTTGTATGCAGTCTCCATTACCACAGTCTGTCCTGTCCGTCCTCTCTGTACTTCATGTCTCCTTCTGAGCTCCATTCTTACAGAGATTCAGCTAAATATCATATTAAACTGTATTCAGGATCATAATCCCTGACAAGTAGAGCAGAGAAGAGGATGAAGCAGCTCATTACCTCAGTGTTGTGAAGTAACTTGTCCTCCTGTGTGATTAGGACAGGTTTTGTTTGTACTAATAGGACAGCGGCCATTTTGTTTCTCCTGATGATTGCTCTCCAGACAAAATGATCCATTATAACTAATGAAAGATATTTGTGAATATATTTATAATAAAGTAATATTTACGTATTTTCATTTTCTTAATTCCCGGAGAACCCCTTTAAATCACATGACAGACTTTCTCACCTTTACTACTGGTTGTACCTAGCAAGAAAAGGAAAAAGTTCACCTTGCACCCTCCGGTCTACAATGGTAGGCACCATAGGGCAGCACATATATAGCGGCACCGGTACGCATTGTGATAGAATACAACATTCATGGTTTTCACAAGACAGTCCAGTGTAACCAGATTTCAAGACGGGCATGGTTTATGTTAATTTCCATTTAATATGAAATATATTCTACAGTTTTCAAACCAGCACCTGGATCTGAATACTTGTAAATGCAATGTAATTAATAATGTATTATAGCCAGTGACCTATTCAAAAATCTGCATCGTGTACATGAGAATTTCAAATGCTTATAGAATACAATGTGCGTGACCTACGGTGCAGATTTTCCTCATGCAAGCATATGAAAGGTTTATGATTATAGACATACTTACATTTTCTGAACAACCCCCTCTGTCTGGCTTTTTGCATTCATCTACAGGTTGACAGAAAAACCCATCACCTTCATATCCATTTCCACACAAACAGCTACAAGACAAAGTAATACAATATAAAAGCAGTGAAATATTGTGACCATAATTTATTTGTAGGCCATTTCTGAATGTCTGGTGAAGGGGGGGGGGGGTTTCCCTCAGAGACATCCATATATTGGAAGAACAAGCAGCTAATAAAACAAAACTGTGGAAGAACAGGAAAGAGCAGGCCGAGCATGCATGCTGAACACCTATCACCATCATATGGCATTCAAAAATTTTTTTCCCGTTACGGTGTTCATAACACAGGAAAATTATTGTAATATTGTAATAGTTCAGACTTTTTTGGATGCGGCAATACTTGTTAGGTTTATTCTTTATTGTTTATTTTTAGATTTAAAATTTGGGAAAGGGGTTGTTTTTAATTATTCATATTTTTAACCTTTTTTTTTTTTTTACTCAATAACATTTAGTCACCTCCCCTCACCTCACCTCACAGATGCTGTGATCACTATTGACCGCAGCATCTGAGAGGTTAAATGGACGTTTTCACAGACATCACCAATCCCGATCTTTGCGGCTGGGTGTCTGCTTGGTGAAGCAGCTCTGCTCCATACAAGCCCTTGTGCATAATGCCGTACATGTACGGCATTATGAGTTAAGCAGGTAATGACACTATTTAATTTACCATAGTCTGTATTGGAAAACAGAAAAAAAGTTCTTGTGGGTGAAATTTGAAAATACGTGCCAATTTTGCTAAGGTTTTTTTTGGCATTCACTGTGGGCTAAAAATGATATGACAACCTTATTCTGCAGAATCAGTATGACTATAGTTATAGTAAATTTATATAGCCTTTATTATGTTTTACTAGTGTAAAAAAAAAAAAAAAAAAAAATCAGACAATCTGACACCAATAACATTTTTTTTAAATTGTCTACAGGCTTGTGTGAGGACCTGCCTAATCTGGGGCGAGTTGTACGTATTAGTACCTTTTTGGGAGGGGGTCTCAAAAGCAGCAAATTGGCAAATTTTATTAGTGTTACGGCATTCATTGGACAGGAAGATATTTTTATGTTTTAATAGATCAGACACTCTTTAAAGGGTTTCTGTCATCAGAATTTACCATAGTAAACCGAATGTCATTTGCAATGCGCAAATGACACCTGATGACAGATCTGTTTGTTTTATACTTTTCTGTAACGTAGTTTGTGTGAAAACTCCGTTTTTAAAATATGTAAATTAGCTCCCCTAGGTGCAGTAGGCGTGAACTCTGCACCTAGTAGCGGCCGTAATTCCTCCTCTTACCCCTCCTCCGTAGCGTTGATTGACAGGGCAAGGCAGCCAGCTCTTTCGGCTCCCGGCCCTGTTAGAGTTCGAAATCCCGCGCCTGCGCACTGCGATAAACAATCCGCGCACGCGCGTTGAGAGCCGGCGGCCGCCCGGGTCCTAGCTTCATCAATGCGCAGATTACGTCAGCGTACACCCGGAAGCGAAGGAGAGCCGGCTTCATCAAGCAAGGAAACACTGCTGGAACGTATTGTTTGGTAAGTATAGCCACTTATACCACCAACGTTAATGGGGGCATTCAAAACCCACTATACCACCAACGTTTAAATAATAATGTAAATTATTAAATACATAATTTCTCCACTATACCACCAATGTTTTATAAGATATATATATATATATATATATATATATATATATGCTTGCGCGGATTGTTTATCGCAGTGCGCAGGCGCGGGATTTCGAACTCGAACAGGGCCGGGAGCCGAAAGAGCTGGCTGCCTGGCCCTGTCAATCAACGCTACGGAGGAGGGGTAAGAGGAGGAATTACGGCCGCTACTAGGTGCAGGGTTCACGCCTACTGCACCTAGGGGAGCTAATTTACATATTTTAAAAACGGAGTTTTCACACAAACTACTTTACAAAAAAGTATAAAACAAACAGATCTGTCATCAGGTGTCATTTGCGCATTGCAAATGACACTCGGTTTACTATGGTAAATTCTGATGACAGAAACCCTTTAAAAGCAATTATGTTTATTTCTTTATTGTTTATTTTTATATGTAAAATTGGGGCAAATTTTTTTATATTTTTGTGTCTTTTACATTTTTTTTTTTTTTTTTTAAACCCATTTACTTCTTTTATTGTAATATTTAGTCCTCTCGGGGGACTGCAGTAGTATTGTTTTGCAGTCTATAGGATTTTGACAGGCTGCCTGTGAAGCTGTGCCTCGGGCACAGCATTTCAGGCAGCTTACAATCATAGCAAATGATCAGAGCTCTGTGATTTTGCTGTGGTGGCTCCAATCGAAGATCAGATGGAACCACCTTCCTCTTTCTAACCTATCAGATGCTGTGGTCGCTATCAAGCGCATGTTATGTTAATGTTATTTCTGACTTGCTCATTGCAGCCTTGTGCAAGCTGTATTACACAGCCAGCATTTCCTGTGTGTGAGCCCGCTCCTTACCCGGACACTGCACCATCCGTGAGTTAAAGCCATTAAAAAAATAATACAGAGGTAGTGGACGGAATCATGTCACATATGCTGATAATAATACAAGGCTTCAATAAAGCAAAACAATAATCAAACATACTATATATATATATATATATATATATATATATATATATATATATAAAGTTACAATAAAAACATAATTAAATAATATAGGATGAATGAATATCCACCTATATAGGATTGCACACAACTCCAAGTGGGGATAAATACCCTCAATACCAAATTGTGACATAATTATCCAGCAGACCAGACCACAGAGCCGGGCGTGTGTTTTGCCATCAGCTTTCTCAAGTTAAAAAAAAGAATACAGAGGTGGTGGACAGAACCATGTCATATATGCACATGACAGCTAAAGGCCACTGATTAATGCAGTTCACACTTGAACGATGATTGGTACATGACAGCTCTTGTGCTTCCACTTGTTTTGGTTTTTGGCTTTGAAGTGATGATGTCACACGTGACTACTCAATGTGACTACTCCACATGACTACCTCATGTGATTGCTGAGGCCAGTAATTGGCTTCAGCAATTACATGGAGCTGTCGTGACATCATTGAGAGCGCTGGAACAACAGGGGATTCAGCAGGTGATTAAAGGGGTTGTGCAGGGGTTCTATATTAATGACCTATCCTCAGGATAGGTCATCAATATCTAATCGGCGGGGTTCCAACACCCAGCACCCCCGCCAATAAGCTGTTTGAAGAGGAGGCAGCGCTCCATGAGAGCGCTACCTCCTCTTCATTACACTGCCCGTTTTCTAGAAAGCGCAGTGCAATTGCAAGTGCTCGCTCCATTCAAGTACTAGTAACTATGCCACGGCTACAGGGGAGATGACGTGCATTGTAATGAAGAGGAAGCAGCGCTTGCATGGAGCGCCACTTCCTCTTCAAGCAGCTGTTTGGGGGGGGGGGGGGTTACCAAGTGCTGGACTCCCACCAATCAGATATTGATTAGATATTAATCTAAAATAACTGGACAACCTGTTTAAGTCTTTTTGTAATTTAACTTGTTATGTAAAGATCATGGCACTGAAACCTCCAATTAATATGGCTAAGACATGGCCAACGTTTCGGTTCCGTCCCAGAACCTTGTTCACACCAGTGAGTCAGCTATGCATTTCTGTTGGATGGTGGCGTTCCTACCACCACCATCCACCAGGAACACATACATGACTCACTGGCCGTGAACAAAGATCCGGATGGAAACAAAACGTTGGCCATGTCTTAACCGTATTGATTGGATGGAACTAATAAACTAATTGCAACTAACCAGATGTTTGAGTACCATGGTCTTTACATAACAAGCTATATGTAGAAATTTGCCTACCACTGAGCAACTATAGAGACATTACAAATCAGAGTGCCAACCATTTTCTGAACATTCATTTTTGTAATTTAAAACATCCATGGACCATGCTAAACTGCTGACACTGATAGGTAGGGTTTGAGGAGAGCAGTACAAAAATACCATGTGTAGTTTTTATTATCAGGAATAGTGTGAATAGGAACTTTTATTCTGGCAGTTTATGCTGTCCTGGGAGGAGGAGCTTCACTGTGTAGTGCTCTCAACATTGAGCTGCTTCACAGCCCCTACCCTCTGCTTGAGTGACAGCTGTAGTGTTCAACTGGTTGCAGGGGCTCAATGCAGAGAACACTGTAAATCCCCACCCTGGCAGTCAGCTCGGCTAAAAATGCTGACTGTGTCCCTTTTAAACTACACTTAAAAAGTTGCAACAAACATTGGAAACCTTCATTTTTAGACAACCTTGTCATGAGCTGCAGATCATGGAATGGAAAACTCACAAGTTACCTTGTCTCGTTATCCGTAGATACACACACTGCATTAATATGACAATATTGGGTGATATTTAAAGATGTACATGGTTCAGCACGTTGGTCGCAGAATTCTCCAATGTAACCTTTATTACAGCGACTTCCTTGACAAACTCCACGGCTCCCTGGCCGGTTGTCACAGACTCCATGCACACATCTGCAGTCTAAAAAAAAGCATATATACACTGTTATTTAACTGCAATTTCTTAATAAAATGACATAACATATATTCCACAAGAGGATGGGGATTCATGTTTAGGTAGCTGTCCTATGAGCAATTAAAGATTCAAGGGGCCAGAGGTAGAGCTGCACATTTTAAAGAAACACTCCGAGTTTATTTTTATTTTACATATATTGCTAACTCACCACTAGTATTGTAGCAGTGTGATCTGTTACACCCTAACTCAGTTGCATCCATAGATTTTGAACCTTTTCATTATGGGAACCTGGTCATGTGACCTCTAGTCTGACCAGCAGCTCAGGATTTTCTCTAATACGTAAACAGGAACTCTCCCATGTGGCTGACTTCCTGTGAACTACAGGATGACATCATCACCTATTAAATCCCTACCCTCCATATTCCTCTGTATATCCTTGTATTCTGCTGGAGATATAATATCTCCCCTATGTAAAGGACCAGAAGTGCAGATATACAGTGGGGGAGTCTATACAGTGATTAGCTGCAGTCATATAATCCTCCTGACTCACACTGCCTGTCCGTACTATCTGTGTGTGCTGACTCTCCAGTGTAGTTGTATAAGATGTAGCTTCACACTGGTCTCCCTGCCTCCTGCATGTAAGAGCTGACAGGAGAGGTGATAGACAGGCTCAAGCTGCATCACATGGGAAAACATGGAGACCTTGCAGTGTGAGGGGACAGCAGCTCTTTGTCACTTATCCGTAATGGCTGCCTTCAGAGGCTATTTCTGTTGGCTCCATAGAAATTAATGAGAGCCGGCCGCGCTTGCGTGGTGCGCTCTTATTCATTTCTATGGAGCTGACGGAAATAGCCAAGCCAGCGCTTGGCTATTTTCGGCGGCCCCATAGAAATGAATGGAGGGCGGCCGCGCATGAGCGGTGTGCCCTCCTTCTCTTTTGGGGCTGCGTTCTCAATAGAGGTGCGTGTCCCAGCGGTGGGACCCGCACGTATAAGACAATGCCCCCATTGTCCAAGATGGGAGAACCCCTTTAAGCTACAGTGGAACAACCTTTTCACATGTGCATCCATCACAAAACCTAGATGAATTTTCCTCACTGAAGGTAGTAAATAATGAACATTCCTACTGAAGGAGCAGCAAGCAGAGATCTTGAAACCATGAAGAACTGCTACAGAAAGTCTATCAGAAAATTGAAAAACTTTTCATAATACAAGAAGTAACCTGTTCATTTTAGTCCATTCCATTTTTCTATTTTTGTGACTTTTTGCTGATCTTGCCACGTTTTGATGGTGGGTGTGGTTAGCTATGGTAAAGGGCATCTGTCAGCAGATTTGTACCTGTGACACTGGCTGACCTGTTACATGTGCACTTGGCAGCTGAAGACATCTGTGTTGGTCACATGTTCATATGTGTCCGTATTACTGAGAAAAATGATGTTTTAATATATGCAAATTAGCATTGGGGGCATTGCTGTGACACCTAGAGGCTCCACTCACTCTGCAACTGCCGCATCCTCTGCACTTTGATTGACAGGGACAGGCAGCAGAAATGTCACCGAGCCTGGCCCTGTCAATCAAAGTGCAGAGGGCGTTGCAGAGAGAGCAGAGCCTCTTGGTATAATGGCAAAGCCCCCTTTGCTCCTAGAGGCTCATTTGCATATAATAAAACATCACTTTTCTCAGCAATGCAGATACATATGAACATGGGACCAACACAGATGCTTTCAGCTGCCAAGTGCACATGTAACAGGTCAGCCAGTGTCATAGGTACAAATCTGCTGACAATGGCCTTTAATTATTTTCACTCCAGATTCATCAATATGTTTTTTATTAATACATAGGGAGTGACAATGAACTTTGAAAAGTGTCTTGAAGGAAATTTTGTGAAATGTCATTAAAAAAGCATCAATGGATTGAACAATCTGCTATTATATAAATGCAATAAATGTGCTGTTTATTTGCCCAAACCCACTGCCCCACTCACCTTCTTCACAGTTATCGCCGTGTTTATTGGGATCAGTGCAGATATGACAAGCAATTCCTTTATATTTTGAAAAACACATGCACTTCCCATTCCCACGGATGCCATCATTGCACTGTATGGAATGAGACAAAGGTTGAGTCAAAACGTGTCCGTAACCAAGGTGGTCTGAGGAAAGCAAAGCTGAAGTCCTTCATACAAGATCACTTCTTTTTAGTCAGTAAAGGTCTAAAGTACAAGCTACATAATGACATACACACTTACACTTCCCCGTCCATAGCATGGATTTGAGAACCCACCCGGGCACGGCTTGCAGTCGGGACCATAGAACCCTCCGCAGCATCCGTTCACCTGAAAGAACCAAGATATGTCCATCTGTATGCCTTTGTAGGTGTGTCCTTAAAGGGGTTCTCCAAGTTAGATTTATTGATGACCTATCCTGAGTATAATATCAGATCGGCGGGGGTGCCCGGTGTCAGACTTGTATGGGAACGATCCTTCCCATTGAAATGAATGGGGCGGTTAGGTGTAATTACACCTACTCACCACTACCCCCATTACGGCCAGCACGTAAACAGTGAAGAGGAGGCAGCACTGGTACGGCGCGCGCCTCCTCTTCAAACAGCTGATCCGCGGAGGTGCTGGGTGTCGGTCCCCTGCCGATCTGATATTGATGACCTATCCTAAGGATAGCTCATCAATAAATTTAACTTGGAGAACCCCTTTAATAATGGAATAGCAGTTTTTTTTTATTCTTTGTAAGGGCTCAGACTCATGTTGCGGCCAGACCCATAATGCAACCTTCAAACAGCGGGTCCGCAATATATGGGCCCCAGTGTTTTTGCACCACATCACGGATGGAGTGGTGAGGAACGGAGGTACGGAACCCCACGGAAGCACTACGGAGTGCTTCCATGGAGTTTCTCTCCATGCCTCCTCATCGTCAAAAAATGGAACATGTTTTATTTTTTTGTGGTGCTGACAGATCACTGACCTATTCAAGTCGCATGGATGGTGCCTGTGCATTGGGGACCACAAATATATATATGGATAGACATATATAGTATTTTGTACCTCTTTTTGTCATTTGTTACCACACATATGTATATAGGGCCATGCAAAGATTATAGATAGAGATGAGCAAAGATTATGAATTGCGTCCGAATAGCGTACAAATTCAATTTGTACGCTATTCGTACGCAATTCGTACGCATTTGCGTATAGATTAAAATATGCGTATGAATAGCGTAGGAATTTTAAAATGCGTACGCAAATACGCAAAAATGGCACTCAAGCATGCTCTGCTGAGCATGCTCGCTCATCTCTAATTATAGATTATATTAAAATAGTGTTCTTACATGTATGATCTTTGCACCACAACACATTGGTCATCAGAATTAAATAATATCTTGAGGTCACACTTTTCATGACTTTTATATGGAGATTTTAGCAATTTGGTTTCCTATTTTACTACTTACAGTGACAGGACGGCTGCAGTTTCTGGCACAACCTTTTATGATATTACCAGCTTTGTCTTCAAAGAGACATCCGGTAGCAATAACTCTCTGGAGGCGTAATAGGCACAAGTAAGTAAATTCTGAAAACTCCAAAAGTCCAGTGAACAAATCATCAACACTTAAGAAGAAATTTACCGTATCAATACTGTCATCCGGACAGGGCAGCACAGAATCACACCGGGAACACGTGCCCTGTTCAAGACATTAATTTGGGCAAGTTACAAGGTTACATACTGTATACAGACACACACATATTCACAGGTTACTATAGAAGCCACAAAGTGGATGTGGACGGGGATTAACTTACATGCATTTGTCCCATCATGTATAACCTCCAACATGTTCCATAAATTAGTACAGCAGTACCAATCAACAGCAAAATTCACAGACATCACGAGTACCTTTTCTTTTATGAGAAGGACGCTAATAGGGTTCCTTGGTGAACCGTCATGGAAGCTTATAGGACACAAATTATAGTGCTCTGTTAGCACGCTGAGGATAAGAGGCTGTTACCTGTATAACTTCTTCCACTGTCTCATTGCAACTTGCTGGCAAAATTGGCAATATCGTCGAAGGAATTAAAATTCCATCCAGAAGGTGGATAACCCCATTAGAAGCAACTATATCACTCTGCGCAAGAGGAATTCCTTGGTTTCCAAACAGAATTCTCCCCTGATAAGACAATAAACCACACATTTACTTGCTGCTCAAAGTTTGGAGGAATAAATGCTAAGAAAACTTAAAGAGGTATTCCTCAGTCAGTCCCCTTCAAATAGCTAATCATCGGGGGTGCCAAGAGTCAGACCCCAACCAATCTGATATTGATGCTATTCCCTTTAAGACCTTTTTAAAACAAATGTGTCAGATTGACAATGGTCTAGGATAGGGGTCAGCAACCTTTGGCACTCCAGCTGCTGTGAAACTACAACTCCCAGCATGCATTTCTTGGCTGTTCTTGTAACGCCCATAGAAGTGAAAGGAGGATTCTGGGAGTTGTAGTTGCAGAACATGTATCCATGTCTGACAGGTGCGGGTTCCAGAGGTGAGAACGGAGCCCCCAAAAGTTATGGAGGGCATGCTGTGCATGTGCAGCTGCCCTCCATACATTTCTATGGGACCGCCGAAAATAGCCGAGCGCTGGCTTGGCTATTTCGGTCGGCCCCATAGAAATGAATAGGAGCAGTGGCCATGCAAGTGCATTGCGTTCACAGTCACTACTATGGGGAGAGCACTTGGTGGTGGCTGGACCTGGGGAAACCAGGGTCCTCCAGCCACCACCTTCCCCGCTCAGTTCTCGTTGTAGGTGTGGATCCCAGCGGTGGGACCCACACCTATCAGACAATGGGGGTATGCCCTAGCGATATACCTCCATTGTCTCACATTTGAATACCCCTTTAAGGTTTTAGATGCATAAAACTAAAATTCCTGGTAAACCCAGCACTGGGATTATTGTTTTTGGATGCAAAATTAAATTCCCTCTAGAATTTACAGAAATTCTACAAGTTCTCTCCCAAGTCAAAAAATATATGTTTGGGTAAAAAAAAACCACAGCCAAATCTTTAATTAGGAAGCCAGTAGGGCTTCTTAGGACAAATGACCACCAAATACTTTTCAAATTGCGATTTATTGTGGATACACCTGCTGACTACCTGCAAAGTCATGCACCCTATTCATTAATCGCTGCACAATTTTGCAGATAAACAGTAGTTATACCCAAAAATGGAGCAGCCATTAATAATATTTGAGAACGGCATCAACAGCATGTCAGTGCGGTGTTTTCCTGCGTCCCGGCTGTTTCATGTGGCCGTACGGTGAGTATATCATTACAATAAGAAAATCCAGTTTTTTGTTGGACGTTCCCTTTAAACTACATTTTTGATTGGCATATCTAAAGGAGCTAAGCTAGGAAAAATATGATCCAAAATAAAGATGCATAAAAGAATGGAGAACTTTGGTACTTACATTTTCTGTCACATTGATCTTAATAATTTCATTTGAGGAAGTAAAAATATGTGACATAGTAATAAGTCTGTCCACGGTAACCTATAAACGAGAGCCAACGAGAAGCAATAAATACTGGCAGTTAGAGAACCATTTAAAGTGAACCTCCATGTTTTAACATTATGTAATTTTTAGGTCCAACATTGTGTTGGATTATTTCTTAAAGGGGTTGTCTCACTTCAGCAAATGGCACTTATCATGTAGAGAAAGTTAATACAAGGCACTTACTAATGTATTGTGATTGTCCATATTGCCTCCTTTGCTGGCTGGATTCAAGTTTCCATCACATTATACACTGCTCGTATCCATGGTTAGGTTAGGGACACCCAAATAATCCAGCAGCCATGGTCGTGCTTGCCCTCTATAGGAACAAGCACCGGCCGCTCTGGTGGCTGGGACTGTGGGAGCTTTCATAGGCATACATGCACAGCAGCTAACCAGTAGCGGAATACAATAGGAAGGTTTGGGGAGGCAGCCCCGGGCCTGACATCTCTGTGGGACCCAGTACTGCCCCAAACACCTAAATGCACACAGTACATTTGGCAGCATTCTGTTCTGCAGTGTCCCCGTAGGCTGCGAGGTCAAAGAAGCAGCGTGGCAAGATGGAGGGGGCCGCACCAGCGCAGACTGCAGGTAACATCAACTACATTATATGTACCAAGAGAGTTATCATGGTGTTATCTGAGGTTTTACATAGGACTGCAGATAATATCTTCTACATTTTATGTACCCAGAGACTTATCACTGTGTTATCTGAAATGTTACATAGGAGTGTCGGTACCATCTACTACATTATCTGTACTCAGAGAGTTATCACTGTGTTATCTGTGATGTTACATAGGACTGCAGGAGACATCTACTACATTATCTGTACTCAGAGAGTTATCACTGTGTTATCTGTGGTGTTACATAGGACTGCAGGAGACATCTACTACATTATCTGTACTCAGAGAGTTATCACTGTGTTATCTGTGGTGTTACATAGGACTGCAGGAGACATCTACTACATTATCTGTACTCAGAGAGTTATCACTGTGTTATCTGTGGTGTTACATAGGACTGCAGGAGACATCTACTACATTATTTGTACTCTGATGCAACATGCACCAGTCACACACTGAATGCGAGCCACACACCCTTCTCTGATGTACTTTTCATTCTGCGTTTCTTGTTTCCTATCTGGAAAAAAATCATCTTTGTATGTTATGCAAATTAGGTAGTAAGGTGTCCAGAGAAGCATTATTTTATTTCAGCGGTGCCCTGGACCACCATCCAGAGCCCAAGCACGTTTGAAACTGTGCCACTGTTGCCTCCCTCCCACATCATGAGGTAACTCTGTAAACCTGTGCTGAAGACTGCCTGCGTCTGCGCCCTTCATGTCCTACTGAGGACATCAGCCTCAAATGTGTCACTGAGCATGCGCCTAGCCCAGTGACGTGGGTGGTGACATAGTGGGCGGGGGCAACAGCACTGATGGGGGCGTGGAGTCTCAGCCCAGGAGAGGCATGCTTGGGCTGTGCTGGAGGGCGAGCCTGGGCACTGGATGGGGGCGTTCCTGGGCACCGTTGAAAGAAAATAACGCCCTTCTGGGCACATTAATGCCTAATTTGCATAACATAAAAAGATGATTTTATTAAGAAAACAAGAAACGCTGAATGAAAAGTACATCAAGGAATGCAGTATTATGTTCTACATGGCAGTAGTTTTACTCTAATAGTGATAATCCATGTCACAGATTTCCTTTAAGATAGAAAGCAAATTCCATTTTCAGTGGGTGCAGGGTCACAATATTGTACAAAAAGAGACAGGTCAGGCGGGAGGAGCTATAGAAGCCTGCCAGGGAGGACGAGCAGAGCGGATCGCTGCACATACTGGCTCATTTGCCACTGTCCAGGCCTGGCTGACATCTGTTTTGGGTTGTTTTCCGTTGACTTCTCCTCCCTCTTGTCCATTTCATGTTATGCTCCCTTACTGCTGAATCTCTCACATCAGTTCCCAGTTACAGCCTCCTATAACTCCTAGTGCTGGGACTGAGCATGCTCAACCAGTGAGCTGAAGCTGAGCTGAGCTGCAGGTCATAAACGTAAAGGGGTATTCCCATCTCACAAATGTAGTTTGTATAGTTAGATATAGCCATACCAATATTTTTACTAATAGAATCTATTTATATAAAATGTACCGTTTAGAAGATTTCCTATTTGTATATCCATTGTCCCACACACATCAGTCAGGCCGTTTTCCTTTTCAAACCCGCTCTGAGGTAACTGCTGTATTGTGAACGTACATTGCACAAGCATGCGAAGACACATCTTAGGGTACTTTCATATCTGCGTTTTGGATGCTACCAGTCCAAAACGCAATGGTCAGGATCCGCTCAAAACGCAGACTTTATAAACGGATCCTGCTCCATAGAGATGAATTGATCTTGGAACAGGATACGTTTCTCTGCGTTTTGGAAGCGCAGACAAAAATGCTACAACCCTAAGATGTGTCTGCACATGCTCATACAATGTACGTTCACAATACAGCAGTTACCTCAGAGCGGGTTTAAACAGGAGCAAGCCGGCCACCACCACTACTACATGGCCACAGTGGTCGTAACTAGGGGCAACGGCCTGACTGATGTGTGTGGGACAATGGATATACAAATAGGAAAATCTTCTAAACGGTACATTTTATATAAATACGTTCTATTAGTAATAATATTGGTATGGCTATATCTAACTATACAAACTACATTTGTGAGATGGGAATACCCCTTTAAGCTCCAAGCTAAAGGCACCACATTCTGGGCGAGTGAGTGACGATTTAATGACTATATATTGAGGAATAGAAGCCATGTTTTGTAAAGCCGAATACTACTTTAAAGGATAAACATGCACACGTGATAAAACTCTACCACCACTAGTTTACTGAATACTGTGTCAACTAATAATCTGTGATTTTAAGAAAACTGCTGCAAGAAAACAAGTGATACACTGCTATAATCAGGGTGTCTATCACTACTTTAAGCAGCCCTCAGGATAGCATAAAACTGGTGACAAATTCTCTTTAAAGGCATTGTGCACCTATTGAAGAAGGGGGGGAGGGGTTGGCACCCACTCCCCCCTTCCAAGGCACACCTGCAAAGGGAAGCATACTTACCTGCTTCCTGGAGCTGACTTCCAGCTCCTTCACTCCCCGGTTGTAAACTTCCTGTTTGACGCCATCACAGCCAATCGGTGGTTACCTGCTTCCCTTGTGCCATGACAAATAGTCACATGACACAAGGAGGGCAGGTCACCACTTTGGCCAGTGATTGGCTGTGATAGTGTCAAACAGGAAGTTTACATCCAGGGATCAGCCGGGGGCGGTGGAGCCAGCAGTCAGCATGGGAAGCAGGTAAGAATGCTTTAAGGTCTGCCCAGGAGGAGGAGGTTTACCACCCCCACCTCCAAAGGAGCATGACCCCATTAAGGATGAACATTTGCATTTACGCATTTGAAGCCCTTGTTGCCAAGGTCATTTAAAGAAATTGCCCCGGAATAGAAAATCTGTGTGGTAATGCAGTTATTTCCCATATACTTTAATTAATGGAGGTGAGCTAACACATCAGACAACTGTCATGTTTTTCTAATCTTGGACACCCTCTTTAATCTATGTAAATAGTAAAACATATTAAAGGGCATCCTTTGAAATAAATGGCAGTCCACATTGTCCAATAAATGATGAGTGTGGCTCACAGCTTTGGATCTGGTATGAGATTGGCAAGATAACGACATCGTCCCATTCAACAGAGAAGAGGACTATCTATCCAGGTTCATGCTTGCTTTGTAGTGTATACTCCCTGCAGACACTGAAAAAGCCTATCAATGATCCGAATCCTGGCTGGTGCTTGATTTCAAACTCTTAAAACATGTAGTATTAATGACTAAAAACTTGTATTGAATTTAAAACCTACATTTTAGAGTGTTAAATGCTGAAATTAAAATTGTAAAAATAATAGATTCTTGTACTTACAGCAGCCACGGATGAAATATGGTATTTGACCAGCTCCAACAGTTTGTGCTTTGCCTAGAAGTAAATGAATACACGTGTCTACTTATTAAAAGGGTTTTCCTTGGTCTCACATTGATGGCCTACCCTTAGGGCCAATCAGCACAAAGCCGCTGCCCATTCATAGCAGTACTGTACCTGACACAGTGAGATCTGTAGGTGTGTGGCACTGCAGCTCAGCCAATAAGACACCAGACACTGCTGTATGTTCACACGTCGCAATGTCAGTACTGCAGTGAGTGGGCTATTTTTTATCATTGCATTGTACTCATTTTGAGCTATAAATCATTTTAAAATAATTGACCTTTATTAAAAATTGACAGCACCTTTCTCTGTACAGTGTTGAGATTCTCTATTAGCAGTCTTTTTGTTTACACTATTTCCTGTCAGGGAGCTTAGCTGACAGCTCATGATAAGTGCGTCTCCGGGGCGGATTGGCCATAGATTGGCCACCCAAGTCCTCCTCTCTGCCGCTGACCGGGTACAGAATGAGCTCTCAACAGTAATTTACACTGTGAAAATCAGGTACCGGGGCAGTGACCGTGCATGCCCTCCTGAATTCAACTGCTGTGGCCTGCACCTCACCTCCTAAGCCCCCTGCTCCATAGAGAACAGAAGATGGTAGCTTTTGATGGTCACCACAGAGGGACAGCTTTTGGGGCAGTATGTTGTGCTACACTGTTATTTGGTTCTGCACGGGATGGCACTATGGTATTGTTGACCCTGCCTACTTGTGTTGCCCCGTCATCTTTGGCCACTTTTAGTTTTTTTTTCCAGGGCCACTTTAAATTTCCAGTCCGCCTCTGCGCGTCTCTGATCTCCTAATAGCTCATAAACACTCATCATATCTCAATTCTTATCTTACTGATAAGAATTTGGTCTGAATAACTGTTTATGAGCTGTAATTTAGAGATAGGGGTCAAAGTCAAAGTAAATGCTCATAGCAAGGCCAAAACTTCACTCAAAACCTCTGAAAAATATAAATAAAGACCAAATTAAAAAAAAATGGTTTTTAGTCCAAAATGAGTAAGCCTCAGTCATAATAAAAAAAGAAATTGCACCCAGAAGGTATTCATAGCCTTTAAAGGGAATCTGTGACCGTGAAACAATCTGTAGGCAGCCTGTGATAGAGCAGGAGGAGCTGAGCAGATTGATATATAGTAGTATGGGATAAGATTCAGTGTAACTTTTATTTCATTCATTTAAAGGGGTTGTCTGACTTCAGCAAATTGCATTTATCATGTAGAGGAAGTTAATACAAGGCACATTACTAATGTATTGTTATTACCCATATTAATTACTTTGCTGGCTTAATCCATTTTTCCATCACATTATATACTTTCGTTTCCATGGTGACGACCACCCTGCAATCCATCAGTGGTGGTCATGCTTGCATACTATAGGAAAAAGTGTTGGCCTCTCTGGTGCCTGGGACCATAGGACAGCAAATAGGCTAGAGCTTTTTCCTGTAGTGTGCAAGCATGACCACTTCTGCAGGACTGCAGGGTGGTCGTAACCATAGAAATGGGAAGTGTATAATGTGATAGAAAAGAAGCCTGGCCAGCAAAGGAAGCAATATGGATAGTAACCAGGAGCGGATTGACCATAGACCTTACAGGGGGCCGCCCAAGCTCTCTTCTCTGCCGCTGGCCAAGTACATAATGAGCTCTCAGCGGTTATTAACCCTATGACAATCAGAAACTCATGTACCCCACCAGTGACTGCACATGCACTCTGAATTCAACTGCTGTGGCTGCATCTCGCCTCCGAAGAACACTGCTCCATATCTTAATCAGAGACAACTGGAGGAGGACATCTAATGATAGCCACCACAGAGGGACAGCTTTGGGGCAGTATATAGTGCTGCTCTGTGGTATATGTTTCTGCTGGGACAGTATTTTGCGCTATGGTTTTGGTGGCCCTGCCTATTTGTGTTGCCCCACCTTCTGTCAATTTGGACCTGCCTACAACATGGAGCCACTTGTAGGTTTTTTTCCAAGGCCACTTTAAGTTTCCAATCCCCCCCAGACAATAACAATACGTTAGTAAGTGGCTTTTATTAACTTTTTTACATGATAAAGTCAATTTGCTGAAGCGACACAACCCCTTTAAATTTCTCAGTTTGAGATTTGAGGTCAAGAAGCGGTCCTATCAGTGATTGGCAGCTATCTCTGTATACACAGTCATAGAGGGAAGGCTGTCAATCACTTAAAGGACCATCTCCTTGACTTCAAAACCCAGAACGAGTAGGAATTTAAATGAATAAATTATACTGAATCTTTTCCCACAAAAACTTATATCAATTTGCTTGGCTCCTCCTGCCTTCAGCTCATACACCATGTTTAATGTGACAGGTTCCCCTTAAAAATAAGCCATCAATGTAAGATCTAGGAAAGTCCCTTTAATTCACATACAAAAAATATCCATACAGACATCATGGCCTATGTTAAAAAGTAAATGTGAGAATGAAGTCCATTACTTGTAACTGTTGATATGAATATTTATTGCTTCTAGTTACTGTTTGTTATGGCGGCCCATGCCATCATAGCATGAGGTGACCTCCCAGTGTTAGATATGAATGAAGTGAGGGATAGAGCGTTCATTACTACCTCAGTGAAGAGATAGATTAACTTCCCATCTCTTAAAGAATCCACAGCTTTGTTACTTGGAACAAATACAGTGAAGGAGCCAGGTCTATTTAATATCGGAGGAAGACCACAGTTCTGCACAAAGAAATGAAAGTTTAAAATATGTGAAAAAGTAGAAAAAGAATGCAATAACAGCCATACATTAAAAGTGTTTTCCAACATTTTAATACTGATAACTTATCCTCTGTATAGGTCATCAGTATCTGGTGGAGGTCTAACACCTGCTGCGCTCACAGTGCTGTGGCCTTCTCTCAGCTTTTCCTACGCCAGTGACGACATGTTCATCGGTCACGTGGCCTAGATGCCAATACCAAGCACAGCCACTATACAATCTACGGCGCTGTGCTTGGTAGGCAAGGAGAAGGCCGCAATGATTACAGGAGCGCCAGTGCCTTCTCAAACGGCAGATCTGCAGGGGTCTTGGGCGTTGGACCTCCACTGAGGATAGGTGTAGCTCTGTCTCCAGGTGTCGAACTACACAGCTTATATCAACCTTGTAGTTGACAGCGCTGTCTCTGCAGCACTGCTCCCACTGACTTCAATGGGGGCAGTGCTGCAGTAACAAGCGCTGTCCAAAACTAGGTTGATGAAGCTGTGCAGTTCCAGAGACGGAGCTTTACCTGCACAGCGGATCAGTGCAGGTGCAGGGTGTTTGACTGCCTGGGGGTAAGCCATCACTTAGTAAAGCATGAACAATCCCTTTAATGTTTTGCTCTGTTTTCTATATTTCATAAGCTATGCTCCCTTGTTTGGAAAATCTTCTTCATCTTGTAAATCTTATCCATAAGATGATTATTGATGGAGGAGAATGTGACCAGGCACATCACTCATTCTCCTCTATACAAACACACTTCGTGTAGGTTCCTTTTCTCCCTTCTCGTGCCACCCTTTTTATCTGACTGTTAGGGCTCATGCACACAAATGTATTTTCTGTCATTGTCCACATTCCTTTTTTTTTTTTTAAAAGACGCAAATATTGTTGCAATCTTACTTAAAAAAAAAAAAGTGGTTTACAAAATGGAACAACATCAAGACACAATTATTGGACTTAAAAAGTACTTAAACTTTCAATCAATTTTTGAAACTGTTACAAATTACCTAGAACAGAAAGAAAGAAAAACTATGTGTTGAGATAGGAAAGAAAGGTTATCTAGTCATAATACCGTGACTGCATTATTGACATCTTACCTCTAACATAGTTTCATATCTACTGAATATTTCTGTTGTGGCAAGTATCTCACCGATTGTCATCTGAAAAATAGGCAGAAAAAGTAACAGCGGAGATTAAACACATAAGTAATAATCATCAGATTTTATATGAAGACTACTGGAAGGAGTCAGTCATCCAGGCCGCTTCACAGACAGGTCAAGGACCGGCATTGGAAATGCTGTCTCGTGTGGAGACCAAGCCGGATGTGGAAGTGCCAGTACGGGATAATCGGGCACCTTTATTAATTCATAAGTTATTAAGTGCTTCTTATTTTCATATTTAGTCACTGAATTTTTTTTCCAGCTGAACGACCACCGAAATTCACATTTGAATAGAGAAAGCTGCACATTTCCGGTGGCATAAGACAGGACCCCAATCTAGAGACAGGACCAGGTCCCAAAGGTGGGGCCAGCAACTATCGGACATCTATGGCATATCCCATAAAAAAATAACGTCTTCAGGAAGAGATGGAGTACCTCCTTCAGAGGTCAGAGCTTGGCAAGGGAACTGCATTCACAGCCAGGGTGCACCTAGCTTTTTTGCTGCCTGAGGTGAAAACTGAAATGGCCCTTTTGCTGCCCCCCTCTTGCCCCTACCTGGTGCTGCCTGAGGCAATCGCCTCAATTGGCCTCATTGGTGGTACACCCCTGTTCACAGATTTACCTGTGTATATAGTGTCTGTACGTCTGAATTATTTAAGGATCCATTTCACAAGGACTGAAGAGGGACTATGTCAAGTGCCGATTGACAGCATAACACGTCAATCAGTGCATGTTTAAAAGGCTTTTTACACAATAAAGACTGTGACGGGGATGAATGAACATTAGTACAATCTCTCATCACCCAGTTTACATATTGTCGGCAATACATCCCCAGTTTGGACGGGGAGATGTGCTGCTGACAAAAAATTATGTGCAGCCAACAAGTGATTGCTTGCTTGTCGGCTGATTGATGGGATGTTTAGAAGTACGAATGATTGGGAACAAGTTTTTTTTATGGCCGCTCATTTAGCTAGGTTTTGGGTGTGTAATTGTGCCCCTTCAGCCCCTCTGACATAAGCATCAGAGCATTTCATGCTCATGGCAAAGGCTTTTTTGTTTACATTTTTCACTGCTAGGCGGAGGCTTCTGCCTAGCAGTGTTGAGTGTGCCATCACCGGCACTGATGGGTGGGGCTTTAGCGCTGCCCTAACTGTTTTACAGGCTGAGCACATTTGACCAGCTCAGTGAGATGGACAAAAAATAGGATTAGAACAAACAGCAGGTGGCGCTATACAGATATCTGTTATTGAATAGCTCCCTGACTAAACAAAATTTTAAATTACATGCAATTACCAAAGTATTTGGATACAGGTGATGGTTTGAAAAATATAAAATATGTTTTGTGACACAACCCCTTTAAGGAATTGTTAACTGTAGGATATGTTACCTGTGGATTTCCAATGGTTTCCATGTTGTTGGTTGTTATAGGTTGATCTATAACATGAAAAATACCATTGGTGGCTGGTAAATCCGTTTTCATGAGTTTATATTTTTTGTCAGATTCAGTGTCTTTAAAAAATTCCTGCAATAAAAAGGTTAAATATTTTAAAAAAACATACATAAACCATCTTTACAAACTGTTCTGTCGCATACTGGAGGACTGCTTCACTGCCCAACATTGCAGTTCTGTACTGAAAATGTTGGATAACAAAAATTTTTGGATTACTGGAAGACATTTGTGCCATATTAGATTTTTGCAGTATATTACAATTAAATTAAGAAGTCGGTTAGAGGTTGATGTCTATGATGGTTATGACATTTTGGATCTTCATGATCCATTTTGATTCTATTCTTTTCCTTAAAAAGATGTGTTTTTTGTCTTGCGGAAAAGAACGGAAGCATGACATAGCTTATGACATAGCTTAGAGGATGCCATAAGCGGTACTAGTTTAGTAATATGAATGATGGGTGAATGGGATTGAAATATTGCAACCAAATTATTTTGAGCCTGGAAATTGGAGCAGTTGCCAGTTTCCTGAAGTCATTCTTACGCTGACTTAAAAAAATTCCCCTCATGACAAATCTCCCTCCCAAATTTGCTGTAAAATTTGAGGATGCGGATATACAGCATGTCATATCAATTATTCATACTGCCCATATCAGTCAGAAATTTTTTTTTTGCCATAAACTCAGTTGTGGCTGAGATCCTATATTTCTAAATTTACCTGTTTTAATCCAACCTGTTGTGAAAATTCAAGCGATTCGCCACTTATTGTCCACAATTTAGACATTTTTTTCAAATCACTTGCCAAGTACTGTCCTGGAATGATGTGAGCTTTACACATCTGTGTTGCTTCTGTTTCCTGGATAGAAGAATACAAACAGATCACTATTAACAAAAAGGAATACAGAAACAGCCATTAGCAGGGGTACCTGACAGGAAACAGTTAAAGAAGAACTCCCGCAAAAATTTTTATTCTCTGACCTGTTAGAAAGGTGCATGATATAATCTGTAGTGATTGTCATTTTCTTATCAGTGACTGTTTCTGTGAGTAAAAACCTCTCTTCTTATTGTAGCTGGGTCATGTGACCAACTCCCTGACCTCCAACTGACCCAGGACAGAAAGCCAGTAACTGCTCTACTCATTCCTATGGGAGCCTCACTTTCAGTCTCATAGGAATACTTGGAGAATTAGACTTCCTGTCCACACATAAGTCTATGTGTGAGTTGGTGGGTCTAATTGCTGGTCACATGACACAGATAAGAAACTTCAGGATGATAGAAGTCAAAAATTCAGACACTGGTAAGAAAATGACATTCACTACAGATTACATCATGTACATTTCTAGCAGGACATGGAATAAAATTTTTGTCGGGAGTTCTTCTTTAAAGGAGTCATCCCATGATTATTGTAAAAAATGAAAATCAGACATCATATAGGACATAACAATCTCTTTGTAACACAGCCAGAACTAGCCCTATACCTCACATGGATCCAGAGATCTCCCCATTCATTGCTCCAATTGCTCTGCTAGATTTAGATCAAGCTGGCAGGTCAAGGGGAGTGTCATTTCGCAGGGGGCGTGTCTTTCTTCTGTAGCTCTCTCCCTATCACAGCTCAGGAGGCAGTTGAAGGATGAAAGTGAGCATGTGTGGCCTTCTCAGTGAGTAGGCAAAGCAATATTAAAAAACAAACAGACAGGTTCTATGCAGATACATTTTATTGAATAACTCAGTGGCTATACTAAATTTTTAATTACATCCAAATACAAAAGTAGTCAGATTCAGGTGCTAGTTTAAAAAACGCTAAAATATTTAAGCATTTAAGTGCACCAAGGGAGGGCTCAAACACTGTGCACCAGTGCTCCTCCTTCTTCCTCTACCAGGTCTTCCCTCTTCTTCTAGATTGACAGGTCCAGGTGAAATCTCCATACAGAAAACTGGCCTGTCAATCAAGAGGAAGAGACTGGCAGAGGAAGCAGGAGGAGCCACTGGACACAGAGTGACTTGGCCCACCTTCGATGCAATTAACCTCTCCTTTGCATATGGATTAAAAGTACTTTTTCTCCAGAATGAAGCAAACAATCGCTTAGTGAAAGATATAATTACATCCAGCCGAGTTGGCCCTGCAAGACACTGGGTCTGGTTAAACCGTTTTTTTTTAAATTATGTATTTATTTTATTTGTAGCAACAATAATAACACATTATCAGGGTAGGTAGACCCTCAAATATAACAATATTCCATAAATAGTGCCAAATAAAAAAAAAAATGTCACTAATACAATGGGCTTTCTCTCAATATCCATCAGAGACCGTGGGACCGAGGTCCTATCCTCCCTCGGATACATGACAGAATTAGAGTCCCCGCCCACTACTTTGGCTTTATCAGCGTCCCGCATAATCGTGTCACTCACAATCCTGTCAATCCAAGAAAACCTTTCTCCCCAAGTTAGGAAGATAAATGTTTTGAGTTCAGAGACTCAGGTCTCTGAAAGAACCTGTAATATGGATATGTAACAACCATGCCATATCATTCGCTGCCACTGAGTGTACAATATGAGAGAGGTCTATCAAGACTCCTGTCCTTCCTCTTATCTGCCAGCAAACCATACACAGAGCCCACCCACAGTTTTTTCATTCTAGGGAAATCCTCCAAGGCTAGGTGTGTCACTTGTAGGAGAGCGATGTCAGCCTGCAAGCGCTTGAGATGTCTCAAGATCTTAATATGCTTATTCGAGGAGTGCCCTTTCACATTCCAAGAAATAATTCTCATCAGATAGTGTAACAACTAGATAAATACTAAGAGACCTCTTTATCTGTTTAATCCAAATTTTTACGAATCACTGGCCATCTTTCTGAGGCACTGTTTCCAGGATCCAACTAGCCGTGGGTTGCTCTGACGGGAGCGATTCTATGGGACATCTATATGGTCATTCAGACGGGCAGGTATTTGGGGCGGATCTCTTAGTTGGGCAGAAGTGTCAGTGTTTTCTTCCTCCACACACACCACTCTTTTTTCCACCTCAGAGATTCTGTACATTGGTTCCTGTAAGTTCACCTCCTGCACTGTTGTAGATAGCATGGCAATAATGTCTGGGGCCAACTGTTAAGCCACTTCTATGGCCAGAAACTTCATGTCCACTCCACCGCCCCTGTGATCAAATAACTCCACCTGGGAGTCAGCCCGGTGGTCTTCCTTTCCCTCAGGGTCAGTCAGATTGGAATTATCACCGATCGCAGACAATAGCCACAGGTCTCTGCTGTTCAAAAATACAGAAACCCAACGCTATGGTGCCACTGCGCTCCAGAGTGGACACCATTTTTAAACACAGACTTGTTGTGCTAATATATAAAATTATGCCCTATCCACAGGCTAGGCGATAAGCGTCTGATCACTAAATGGAGCAACAGTCAAGCAGGTGCACAGCCTTTCCATTAAAAGACTATGGGCATTGACAAAGATAGCCAGACACTGTATCCGGCCAACTCTTCCAGTCCTATAGAGTCTGAATCTTGTGGATGGATAGGTGATAAGTTGTGATGGTGGCACAAACCCTTTAATGTACACAAATTGCAATATGAGGTCACCAATTGTATTGTCTATACTTACATCCATGTGACTTGGTTTCATGAGGGGAACAAATACTGTGAAAGGACCATATTTTCGCAAAGTCAATGCACACCCTTCCTCTATCAAAAAGAAAAAAAACATTCAGTCATTATTAGCAGACATGATCCTGGTGTGCAGAATAGCACAGTAAGGGCGCCTTCACGCGCTGCACATTTTGTTGCAGAATTTTCCATGACTGAAAATCTGTTCCATTCATGTGAATGGGTCTTGCAGAAATCCATGTGCTTGCTGCCCCATTCATACAAATGGAACTGATTTTCACTCGTGGAATGCAGTGTGTGAAGGCACCCTAAGGTTTTTGGATGGAAATTGAGGGAGATCAGTGGACACCAGTAGAGTAGGCATTTATTTTCTGGTTCACGAGGAACGCCTAATACCACGGCCTGCACTGCAAAGCTAGCTAGACTTTGTGATAATATACAAAATAATGACATTTTTCTCACTAAAAAGGTTCTGTTTGGTCATTTTATTTGGTCCTAATAGCAACTGGTTGCAAATGTATGTGTTAAGCCAATTCAGAGAACCAGGAAGAAATGGGATGCCAACCTGAATTGCCACCTTAAGAGAAAACGCTGTAACTGGAGGTGGGAGATGAGCATCACTTTTCTCAGGACACTGATACAATTGAAAGGCATAGGTAGCCATAGACTTTGTGTTCTGTCATTCCCTATGCTACAGGCCTAGAATACTGCAGAAAAGCTCCCAAGACGTCAGTGTCCCAAGAAAGGTGGTACAATGACATCACTGCATCTTATTATCTGCGCTGTAGGAGTCACTCCAGAAGCTGGAGGGGACTCATGCACGCCATTTGCTGGGGAACGGAGGTAAGGCGAGTAACAATTTATTATTTTTGTCTGTGGGGACACCAGAACTTAATTTTTCCTCTACAGCTCTCTACATACATCCTTATAAACTGAGTGAATGAAAAAATGTATATTGTTAGTACAACATATTAGCATTTGGGGCCCCACTTTTCATTTTGCCCAGGGCCACAATTTGTCTAAAACCTGCCCTGCCAAGACCACAGGTGGTGCGAGGATGATGTCATGGGGGTCATTAGTTATGTTGCCTGGGTAGGGAACCTGTTAAAAATTTGAAGCCTACCCATTTGTAATGAAGCACATCTCCACCTGCTATATTTAAATGTAGCCCTTCAAGCACTCAAGTAACAACTGCTCGAGTTCTCATAACAAATTAGGTGAAATGGTGCCAAGGCTCATTTATCTCTCAATAGAACAATATGAATATACAATATATGACACATTTATACCTACAACCAGTACTGACACCTACCCTAATAGCATTGCATTGCGGGGCTTGTCTCTGGTTAGCTGTATGTGAGAAGATACACACTGCTCTGGGGTAGTGGGGAGGTTATCTGCATTCTGATTGGTCTGGGCTGTCTCTGGTTAGCTGTATGTGAGAGGATACACGCTGCTCTGGGGTAGTTGGGAAGTTATCTGCATTGTGA
This sequence comes from Rhinella marina, assembly GCA_900303285.1. Taxonomy (NCBI): domain Eukaryota; kingdom Metazoa; phylum Chordata; class Amphibia; order Anura; family Bufonidae; genus Rhinella; species Rhinella marina. The sequence continues at coordinate 28,992 of ONZH01026706.1, forward strand.
TTGGTCTTGTCTGGTAAGCTGTATGAGGGAAATACAGGATGGCCTCAAGGACATGGCAAAGATCACCACAGGAAATACAGCAGAGGCCATCTTAGGCAGATGCTGAAATAGAGGCACAGAGAAACAGGGTTGCTAAGGGCTGAATACAGACATCAGAAAGGTAAAATTATCTGAAAAATAAAGCTTCATGAATATCTGCCCTTCAGCATCACATGTTAGGAATTTTATTTTTGGTAGTGAAATGGCAGTTACACTTTAATAAAAATCCAAATATCTATTAAAGGAGTGCTGTGGATTACTCTTTGGAGTAATAGGGTTGATCATGCTGACAGATGCTCTTTAAAGGGAATCTGTCACCACAATTTTTGGCTATTATCTGCAGTAATACTGCAAACAGTGAGTCCAGATCACTACCTTTTACTTCTCTACTGCCCCCAATTTCCCCGATGCCTCAGGATAGGCCGTCAATAACAGATCGGTGGGGTTCCAACATCCGGGAGCCCCCGACAATCAGCTGTATGAACGGAAGGTGCAAGCAGAGCACGTGTGCCGTCTCTCTTCCTGTGAGCAGGAAGAGAAAAGGGAGAAGGCATGCATACACTGCATGCGCCTTCCCTACATACAGCTGATCAGCGGGGTGCCAGGTGTCAGATCCCCCCCCCCATCTGATATTGATGATCTATCCTGAGGATAGGAAAACCACTTTAAAGATATGCTGAAATACTTTGTCAGGACTGCTGTGCACACTCACAGGAGTCCTCTCCATTATGTCAGCATAGAACAGCAGTCTGGAGAGTGTATTTTAGTGTAGCTTTGAGAGGTGACACCAGGGGAATGGGGGACAGTCGGAAAATAAAATAAACAAATGGCGATCTGGACTCCTTATGTGTAGTCCTACTCATGTATTACATCAGATAATAATCCAAGATCATGGTGGCAGATACCCTTTAAGCTATTCTCACTATAAATGTGCTTGCATATTGTACTTAGGGTTCATCTGTTTGAGTTATCTAAGTCCCATAAATGGTATCTCACCAAATATCCTTATGGCACCCGGCTGTTTCCTCATTTGGCTGTCTTCAATGTTCAGTTTCTGAATCTCATATAAAAGGCTTCCATAGCAGTTCCTGCCATCACTAATCTCTCCTTCATGACAAGCACACCTACGGTACACATGGATTCTTATTTATTACCTACAGCATCATTGATAAAACGATTTCATTTAATGAGAGAGATGCGCTTTACTGAGAGTATGTACCTAATGGCACCAAAGCTTTAAAAATTTAAACCAATTGATGCAGTCCCAAAAAGGGCATTTGGGCAGAATGTAAACTGCTGTAATTGGGAAACTGCTCAAATATCAACAGAAATCATAAACATTTTACAGCAGCACTTAGGGGCACATTTATTAAGACCGGCGTTTTAGATGCCGATCTTAATATACCCCTAAGTTGGCGGTGCCCTTCCATAACTTTGGCGCATCCCGCGCCAGTTCTAAATGTAAGACACCTTCTGAGCTGTCTCACATTTAGACCTTTTTCTATGCCTAAAACAGGTGTAGAAAATGATGAATGGGACAGGCCTGCCAGCTGTCCCCATCCACGCCCACGCCACCCCCACCTATTTAGACCTGGCGTGAAAGCTGCACTTTAAAGGGGTTGTCTCACTTCAGCACATGGCATTCATCACGTAGAGAAAGTTAATACAAGGCACTTACTAATGTATTGTGATTGTCCATTTTATCTCCTTTGTTGGCTGGATTCATTTTTCCATCACATTATACATTGCTTTTATCCAGGTGTCACGACCACCTTGCAATCCAGCACCGGTGGTCGTGCTTGCACACCACTCTCTTTTTCCTACGGTGTGCAAGTGCAACCACCACTTCTGGATTGCAGGGTGGTTGTAACCCCTGGATACAAGCAGTGTATAATATGATGAAAAGATTAATCCAGCCAGCAAAGGAGATAAAATGGACAATCACAATACATTAGTAAGTGCCTTGTATTAATTTTCTCTACATGATAAATGCCATTTGCTGAAGTGAGACAACCCCTTTAAGTATATCTGCCAAACTTAATGCTAAAATGTAGTCTTAACCATTTCCTAGTTTTTGAAGAGGCCCTGTGGAATCTCCTATGGTACCCTATCTGAGGGCAGCATAGGACAGAGGGTGAGGAGATGAGCTTGGGCATACACAGTTTTCTTTACAGTGTTTTTTGTCTCCTAGCAGCATGTAAATACAGCTGTACATACAATTACATAAAAATAATAAATGGTATAATAAATAAATATATTCCCAAGCTTAGCATCTCTTCCTCTGTATCCTATGCTATCCATGGCGTTTTTTCCTATAGTGTGCAAGCCCGGCCATTGCTGCTGGATTGCAGAATGGTCATAAACATGGAAACGAACAGTGTATAATGTGATGGAAAAATTAATCCAGCCAGCAGAGAAGGCAATAAGGACAATCTCAATACATTCGTAAGTGCCTTGTAGTAATTTTTTCTTCATGATAAATGCTATTTGCTGAGGTGAGACAACCTCTTTAAGGACTACTATTATCCAGAGCAGACAGAGAATTAATATGCCTCTATGGCCATATCATGCCAACACCATTATAATATTCAAAGCACAATATGGCCTGACCTGAATAGTAAGCTGGTGTCATCCACAAATGATACTAACTTACTTGTGTACTCCAGGAGATACTTCTTCACACTGTGCACTTTTACCACAAGTAGAAATGCGACACACGTTGGGCAAGTAACACCCCATTGAAGCATTTCGACTTATCATTCCAGGCAAACAACTGCAATAAGACTGGTAATTACTTATAGTTAGTACAAAGCACTGCAGTCTCACATCATATCTCATTTGATAATCCACTATAACAATGCATAGGACTAATAAACAATTTTCAACTTGTTTAAAAATATAAAAATATATTGTGTGATACCACACAATTACATTGGGAAACACTAGCATTTTTGCCTATTTTTTAATTATAATTGGGGCAGATTTACTAATTCTGTCTATATTAAAGTGTAGACAGAAAGTGCAAAGATGTGCCAAATTTATCAATTGCTCACTCTGCACAAAAAATGCCTAATGAACGTAAAGGCTATGTACACCATTGGTGGCAATTATTTTTTATTATTTCTTTGTACTCATTTTGAGCTAAAAATAATTTTTTTTCAATTGGTGTTTATTAAAAATAATGAGCCGTTTTCTCTGCACAGCTTTGAGTTTATCTATTAGCAGGATCTGTATTTTCTCTCTGTTCTGTCAGACAGGGAGCTGACAGGCTCCTCGTCTCTGATCGCCGACCTTATAAACACTCATTAAAGCTCAATTTTTATCTTACTGATAAGAATGTGTCTTAAATAAGTGTTTATGACATTTTAGTAATTTAGAGATAAGGGTTATTAGATGACCGGCGCAAAGTGAAAGTGAAAGTACTGTTCACACAGCTAGACAAACAGTTAACCCTTTTTGACAGAATTGACAGACTCAATAATTATTTGATAACTATAGTAATTACATAGTAACTCATATATGTACTGTATGTAGCTTTATTTAATGCACTTCAGTTGCAGAAACCTGTGTCAGCCCTGAGAGAAAGAAACATTGAATTTTACAGACTGTTGAGGACCATTACAAAAGGGAGAGTGTATGGACACGAAAGTCAGTGAAAGGTAACGCACGTTTATGACTGTAATTCAATGCACATGGTTTGATTTATTGACTGTAACTTCAATGCACGTGGTTTGATTTATACTGCTTCAGGCACCCGACGCAATACTGATATGGACTGGTCATCCTTTTGAGGACGGCACCCCACAGTTGGGCATTGTAGAAATGTACTGATAGAGAGAATTTGCACCTCTTGGCTGATTTGGGGAGTTGATTGGATTAATTGGGAAGAGACTCAGAGAGGCATTTATTGTATATCCTATATCCCCCTATACAGACTTGGGAAACCTGTGTATGTAACCTGGATATAGTGAACTTAATTTAGCAAGTGCCTGTGTGTAACATATGCCCAAAGTCCCTCAGTAAAGTACAGTGAACCTGTTACCCCAAAACTAGCCTCCTCATTGCCATGCATCGCCTATCTGGATTGTCACACCATTGCCTCCCTTGCTGATACCTCGAAGGAGCCCTGCCTTGCACCCCAAAATCCACTGACACCCAGAACATCTAACCAAACATCAGGCAGAAGCCCCAAAACCAGGGTGTGCCCCACGGGGAAGAAGGGTTGCTCCCTACCCATCACTGTAATGGTAATGAAATGGTTTAAAATAAACTAACTTATACTCACCTTACAGATTCCCAACGGTGCTCAGTGTCCAGCTCTTGTCTTGACTTATTTAAGCCACATTCTTATCAATAAGATAAGAACTGAGCTACAATGAGTGTTCAGGATGTCAGAGAGCGAGATAGAGAGTCCGTCAACTCCTGTCTGATGGAGAATACAGAAAATCCAAAGGGTGCTACTACAGTACAATGCAATAAGAAAAAAATGTCCCCCAAAGGTGTACATAGCCTTTCATTTCTTTAAAAGTTCTTTATATTTCTTTTAAAATTTATTTTTCTTGTAAAGTATATGTGATTGATAAGGACAAGCTACAGATATCTGTATTTCAGACTTCACAAGTCAGTGAGTTCCAATGAGGCGTCAGATGTAAAATTATTCTAAAATCAAAGGTAATATTGAGTATTGCATACCTTTCCAGGGCTTCTATATACACATCTAGTTGAATTTTCCAGGCACCCTCCATTGTTAACAGAGCATGGATTAACAGGAAGGCATATTTTTCCATCGCCATAGTAATCATTTTTACAAGTACATGTGTACTGCCTAGGGCCAGATGATTTGCATGTAGCGTATGGACTGCACGGTGAAGGTCTACATGGATCCTTGGCTATTGAGAGAAAGAAAACATTACTCCCAATTTTCAACTTAAATTAGGCCTCATTTCCAAGATTTGTTCACATGCAATGTGCACCCCCATCACCAGCAGTTCTGCTGGGTTTTATACATGACTGAAACGTGTGAGTACTAAAGCAGGTGCAATGACTCCAGACACCCTCCACTAGTCCTGTTTATTAGTGGACTACAGTGCTGATTTAGTGTTGTCTCCACTTCTAAGTTTTCGCTGCACATTGTGCTGCCGGCCACCCTGTTATTCTTCACCTACAACTGCTTTCAACTACGGTCCCCAGGACCAGTGGGGGTTCCACAAGTTGGACGTTGAATGATCATAGAGAAATATAATAATACTTCCATAAAGCGGTTGTCCGCTCTATTTATATTGATGACCTATCCTCGGGTCCTAGGTCATCAATATCTGATCAGTGGGGGTCCGACACCCAGCACCCCCGCTGATCAACTGTTTGAAGAGAAGGCTGTGCTCGCATAAACGCTGCCTTTTCTTTATTGTTCACCTGCTCCCCGTTGCAACTGCAACATCTCATCTGCCCCCATTAACTTCTATGGGATGGCTCCTTTGTGTTCAAGTGAATAGGAAGGAGCCGTCCCATAGAATTGAATGGGACGGCTTAGCTGTAAATACACCTGCTCACTGCAGCGGTTGCTACGGCGAGCAGGTAAACCAGAAAGGAAAGGCAGCGATCATATGAGTGCAGCCTTCTCTTCAAACAGCGGATCGGCAGGGATGCTGAGAGTCGGACCTCCGCTGATCTGATATTGATGACCTATTCTGAGGACAGGTCATCAATATAAAGTAGACAACAACTTTATGGCGACTAATTTGACCATGCCACGTATATTGCATCCTAAAGTTTGCCTCTTTGGGCTAATTGATGACTTTCCTCTTACTGTGACTTTACGCACCTTATTCAAACTACCACTGTATTGTGCTAAAAAGGTTATCCCATATAATTGGCAGCACCTGAAGAGACCCACCAGAAATGCCTGGCTTAGTGAACATGGTACTCTCACTTTATAAGCTTACTTATTTATCCCGAGGTTGTCCTGATAAATTTGACAAGGTCTGGGGACCTTGGTTAAGGATCTCCCCCACTGGTTTGGGACCTTTGGCTCCTTAGCCTTTATTTCTTTTAGACAGTCAGGCTTCTTCTTCTCCCTCCCCCTTTTTTTTTCTCTACTTTTGTTTTCATTATTGCTAGGAAAAGTTCCCGATGCTATTGTTGGTGGTGATTGAGCTACTTGTTGATCTAGCTCAAATAACCTTTTTTCACACGCTATTACTTGATGCTGAAGCGCATAATGTTTGATTAATTTACATATGTTTTTGAAAATCTCTGAAAATGTATATTTGCATGGATATGCTTTGTACATGCTTTATATACTGTATGTTTTTTCATACCGTTTATTTGCACAAAAAAAGTAGACAACCCCTTTAAGGGGTGTGAAGAAAACAACTCACCCTCACAGACATTTTCCTTTTTGTAGTAACCTGGCATGCAATCACATTTAAACAATCCTCCTGACTCAACACAGCGGGAATTTGGACCACAATTCTTTTCTCTGCAAGTTAAGGACTCTGAAAGTAGGGAAATAATACATTTTACCTACAGTTTTGATATGTAGACAGTAGCTGCATATTCTAGAAATATTTATACTTTTAATAATGGGTTTCTTACCTTGTTCACAACTCAACCCCATATAACCTGCTTCACAGGTACAGCTTCCATCCCCCGAAGTTCCACTTTTACAAATTCCATGTTTGCAGTTACATGCTGGATGAAAAATATGTTACATTTTAGTAGTGCTGGATACTTTTAGTTAAAGTGGTTGGCCACTTTCTGACTACTGTTGACCAGTGTGTTTGTAAGATGACTTTATGGCACTTACTAATATAGTCTTTGGTGATATTTTGCACCAATTCCTATATTTCAGAAAGTATTCTCCCTTTTGGCCAAATCTTTTGTGCTGTCCACATGGAGATCCTGTCCACAAAATGGCTGCTGATGGAGGGTCATGTGACCAGACAAATAAACCTGCACTAAACTCCCAACATTGAAAGTGCAGATGGCAGATGTGGTATATTTGTGTGGAGAAGGCTGAGTGATGTGTCTGGAGTTATTTTGGCCTGGTCACATGACCCTCCATTGGCGGCCATGTTATGGACAGCACAGAAGATTTGCCCAACAATGGGACATAAAGCAAACAGCACAGAAAATCAACAAAGGCTATATACTGTATGTAATTGTCATATAGTCAACTTACATACACATTGGCCGAAAGTATCCAGAAAGTGACCAACCCTTTAAAGTAGTCGTCCAACCCCCACCACAATTGTAGTTAGTACCTGAATCTGCTCTGCCTAAAAATGAAAAGGCACTGACCTAGTCGTGGATGTTCCGTTCTAAGGCTGAAGTTCCAGTCCCTGCTGCTTCTGGTCCTCTGCGGACCAGAAGTATAACATCCCATCCTTTTGTCACGTGGATCACAACCATTCGCTGGCCTCGGCAGTCACATGCCATTGGTCATAGCTGAGGCTAGTAAATGGCTGCAGTGGTCCACGTGAGAATGGATAGGACGCCACACTTCCAGTCCACTAGAGATAGGAATGAGGGGGCAAGACCCTCAGTGCAGGAATGAAGCGCTGGTGACAAGGTACATAACTACAACTGCGGAGGGGGCTGGACAACCCCTTTAAGATTATTAGTGTCAGAACTTGATAACTTGCATATAAATATTCAGATAATTGCTAGCTAGATACTGTGTATTGACTTACCAGAGTTACAATTTGCTCCGTACAGTGAAGGGTCAGAGCATTCATTGCAAGAGAAACCAGTGAATCCTTCCTGCACAATATATGACACATGATTTATTAAACTCTACGTGTACAACGTAATTCCCATTGCTTCCTAGAGTATGCATTCATTGAAATCAATCCCTTAAACCAGTGGAGCTCTCAATGCCACACAGTAAGACACACCAGGACCACTTTCCAAGAAACCATACTAAATAAATGTTTATGTTATGTCATTACTGTTTGTAATCTGATTTTATCATCTGATTGCAGAGTTTTAATTCTATTTCCTATACATGATTATGGGAGCTGCCATCTTGCCCGAGCTGCTGTTCAGAATTGTTTAGAGATCTGCTTTACAGCAGCCGCATGAGGCTACTTTCACACTAGCGGCAGCACAGATCCGTACTGCCGCTGATACATTTGTGGAGCCGGAGCAGCGCTCCAGCCCCACACATGTTGACACAGAGAACATACATACATACACACACATACACACAAACACATACATACTTACATACTCCAGCCAGGGACGCCGGCAGCACGTCTTCACGCGCCTCCTGCGTGCAGTGATGACGATTCCCCACAGCGCCCTCTGCTGGGCGCAGTGGGGAAACGTCATAGCTGCGCGCAGGAGGCGCGTGAAGACATGCTGCCGGCGTCCCTGGCTGGAGTATGTGAGTATGTATGTGTATGTATGTATGTATGTATGTATGTCTGTATGTATCTCTGTAGCCGGATCCGGAATGACCCCCCATTGCAAGCCAAACGGATCCGTCCCCATTGACTTGCATTGGGGGTCATTCCGGATCCATCTTGGTGCGGATGCCTGGACCGGAGAGCAAACCGCAGCATGCTGTGGTTTGTTCTCCGGTCTGAAGACGGAACAGAATGCTTTTAGGAGCATTCCGTTGTCTTCAGTTCAGTTTTGTCCCCATTGACAATGAATGGGGACAAAACTGAAGCGTTTTTTTCCGGTATTGAGCCCCTATGACGGAACTCAATACCGGAATTTAAAAACGCTAGTGTGAAAGTAGCCTGAACAACAGTCCCACCAGACAGGAAATGTTCATTGAGAGTTTTTTCTAGACATGCTTTGTGACCTGTGCAGAGGTCATTGTGCAAGGAGGGGAGTAGATAAGCTGTGATATCACCTGTTATAAATGGTGGATCCTGTGTTATTTATACAGTGGTTTTATCTTTAATTGTTATCCTGACTGTGATGATAATGAGGTGACTTCTAACAAGTAATCTCCACAGACCATTAAGTCTTGATATATTATTAGGCTTGGCAGTCAGTGTAATATGGAAAACGTAAAAATAGTGTCGTCAAAAATTAAAATAAATAAATCAAAAATTTTCTGATCACACATTTCCTTTAAGCAGGTCCCACCAGAACTGGTATACCTTACAATTAAATATTTGTTAGCCGACCCCTTGTTCAGCTGAGACCTCTGTCTTCCCTGAGTATACATGCTTATTTCAGTGGGGAGAGGGGTATAAACCAGGTCTTACAGTAAGGGATTTTCCCCCAATGAGCAAAGGATCGAACATGCTCAATCCTTATTTCCCCTTCTGATAGCCATGTTTTGCTGCCTCAAATTTTTTTTATCTCCACCTCTACACGATTGTTGTAGTAACTGCTTACTGTTAATAATCCTGCTAGAACCAGGGCTGTCAACCACAATTTTTCTTTTTTCCCCAAAATCACGGACAGCCAATATTTTTTACGGACAAATTGAAAAACCATAATGAATGATGATTATAAGTAATACACGTCTATAGCTCAATATACTTAGAAGAACTCATTACTGGCATTTACTGTGAGCTTTAAAATTATGATAATTACCACCAAAATAATCTAGTCAAGTATCACCAGCCTAAAAAGAAAAATCACAAACGTCTATTTTTTTTTTTACGGACACAGGAAAAAAAAGTTCCTATTTTTACGGACTGTCCAGAAATTTCTGGATGGTTGGCAAGCCTGGCTAGAACAATCTTTACCCTTGCTGCATAGTATAATGTCCTCTTTGTGTAATTGTACCATTTTTATATACCTTCATAAAATATATATACATGTATATATACATTTCCAGGGGGTCATTTACTTACAGATATACGCCACTTTTTGGTTTATACTGTATCTGCGGTGCAAAGGTTATTTGTGCCGCAAACTGCAACATTTCCCCACTCACGCAAGGTCTAAAAAAGGGACGGGGAAAGGGGCAGGCCCATCTCATTTACCATTTTCTACACCTGTTTTAGGTGAATAAAATGATCGAAATCTACGCCAGCAAGGGAGCTGGCATACATTTAAACAGGCTGTGAATGCGCCTAGATTATGTAGAGGCCAGCAATAAATTTAGTACATCCAACGCCAGGGGTATTACGCCAGTCTAAGTAAATGACCCCCTACATCTGTGTTTGTAGGATGCAAGACACTTCCCCATTTTCACAGATGCTGGCACTTACATTACATATACATGTTCCATTGCCTTGCAGGCTGTCCATGCAGGTCCCATGATTGTTGCACGGCTTTGCAGATCCCCCAGGGCATTCTGTTAAAGAGTTACATTAACATGGGTTAGTATAGTATCTCTGAGGAAGCCTATCTAGGTGCAGGAGCAGCAGATCCTAAGCTATTTATAGGTTTATACAGTATATCCTAACAAATATGGCTATTAACATTGATTTTTATTTCCCGTTAGGAATTCATTCAAGGAACCCTCCAGAAAAAAACACATGTCCTGTGTAGTGTTGAGCGAACTTTTGGTTTCAAGTTCGGTGTGCAAGGCTTGGGTTATTTAAGAATTCCGTTATGGATTCCGCTACCACGGGCCATAAGTTATAACACTAGTCCTGTGTTATACCTACTGGAGGACCTGTGGGGGTGAAGCAGGACTTCTGCCTTTGAATCTAAGTCAAGCATCACTGTCTCAGGCCTTGCCATAACAGTGTATGAATTGTTTCTTGAGTGTTCCTGTACAGTTTCTATACTTTGGCCATGAGGGAGTAATCACCCGCAATGCTAGGGATGCTCGTCCCCGTCCCCGCCTGTCATTGGCTGCCCCCCCTCCCCACGACACAGGATGTTTTCATCTACGTACAAGGAGAAGCACAGCAGTCCAGGGACCAGGAGCAGCACAGGGAGCGGGGAGGCAGGTAGATTCAATGTGAGGGGCCCAGGCATACGGGGGAGCTTTTTACAGTCTCAGATAATCCCTTTAAATCTTAATGCATTAATTAATATCATTAATTCATTAAAATGATTTTAATAATTATTAGTTTTTATTAATGTAACAAAATGCTTAAATTTCCTAAGTCCCTTAAAAAAAATTTTTTAATATTTTTTAAAAATCTTTAAAGGGGATTTGCAGGTTGCATCTGCATCCTTTAAAATAACCATTTATAAAGATAGCTGTAATTTTGTAATGTATTTCTTTTATCTTCATTGTTTCTAACTTCTGTTCTGGGCTGTGATCACATGACCCAGCTGGGTGGGAGGAGCTATAAACTAGCTGTGTGTTGTTAGGGGCAGTGATAGGGGAGTGTCTATGTAACTAGCCAGTGGGAGGAGCTATAAACTAGCTGGGTGTTGTTAGAGGCAGTGATAGGGCAGTGTCTATGTTACTAGTTGGGTGGGAGGAGCTATAAACTAGCTGGGAGCTGTTAGGGGCAGTGATAGGGGAGTGTCTATGTAACTAGTTGGGTGGGAGCAGCTATAAACTAGCTGAGTGTTGTTAGGGCTGGGGCTGGAGCTGTGGCAGAAAAAGGAGAAGTGCATCATGGATTGGTTGGAACATAAAGCCTATCTTTTAAGAAAAACACAGTAATCCTGGAAAATGGTGAACTCAGGCCAGTAACCAATCAGATAAGTATGCTTCCCTCCACAAGTCTGGCCACGTGAAGGGGTTTCACCAAAGAACAAATGACAGTGATCACAATATCTGACAGTTTAACAGTTTACAGCATAGCAATACACAGTGGCCACATAATTTATTAGCTCTATTATATTTTAAAAAGAAAATATTGGTACATACCAGCACATGCAGTGCCCCAGAATCCTTTGCAGCATTTAGGTTCTATACTCATAGTCTGACATGTGTGACTACAGCCTTGCATTGATAGGACCACTCCTCCCATATTCACTGTATAGCTATAAAACCGAAGCAGAAATAGTTTACATGAAGTAGTTGCAACCTGCATATTAAAGAGCATTTTAAAGACACAAATAAAGAATTATACCAAAAGGTTTTTATGTTATACTTCTATACAGAATATTTCACATTCTATTCAGCTTTTCAGAGCTATCTTAGTTTACCAGATGCTGGTTTCCCAACGGCGACAGCCCCTAACTTAAAGTTCATTTGTCAGCAGATTTGTACCTATGACACTGACTGACCTGTTACATGTGCATTTGGCAGCTGAAGGCATCTGTGTTGGTCCCATGTTTATATGTACCCACATTGCTAAAAAAATGATGTTTTAATATATGCAAATGAGCCTCTAGGAGCAACGTGGGCATTGCCGTTACACCAAGAGGCTCTGCTCTCTGCAACTGCCTCACATTCTGCACTCTGATTGATAGGGCCAGGCAGGTGTGATTACATTTACACTGTCTGACCCTGTCAATCACAGTGCAGAGGTCACAGCAGTTGCAGAGAGAGGGAGCAGAGCCTTTTCTCTCAGTGAAAAACTTGATTATGTGTTTGCCTTAAATAGTACAATTCAATACTTATGTATTGCTGTTTATTATAGATGTCAGCAAAAACAGACAGGCATCCTATTACGCCCTTCTATTGGTGGGGAGTTTATAGATGACAGACCTCGGGATCCTTTTTAGGCACGCAAATGCCATAGAAACTCATCTGTGACGCTTGTGACAGCTAAGTGCAGCAATTGACCATCATTCCCAGTACAACAAGGATCAAAAGCCTTAGCGACTGGACCTACAGAGCTGGACCGGAACTGTAGCAGGTCAGTTCAGGTTCTTTGTTGTGTAAGCCTGGCTGCTCCTCTGCTCATTTTGCAAAACATTGACCAGCTCTGTTAATGCTATATTCAGTAAATGCCTGGCATCATAGTAGTTATGTGATTCTGCCATCTGCTTCATGAACCTGGAAGATCAGGATGAACAGTTGCCAGATAGGGGACCAGTTGCGGTACAGTTAGACTGGCCTAACAGAGGAAAGAAATATCATGTGGTGGGCTTTGGTTCTGATACAATAAAAGGGTTGGGCAACTGGTTATAAGATATCCAACAGTGTACTACTATCTGACGATGGATGTGTACCTCTTGGGGTACCTCCCATGTCTCTAGGAACAGTATAATATATGAGTAGTAGTTGAGCAACTTCTAGTGAAGAATACATGTGTAGTATGGAGCCGTATGAATGAGGTCTTATTCTGAGACTAGTATGGTGTATAAGGCCCCTTTTACACATGTGAGTTCCGTGCATTGGACAGGCGTATGTCAGCGAGAGCAACCGTCCTGACCTCCCAGCACTGACAGGGTCACATAGCATACCTCCCAACTTTGCAAAGAGAGAAAGAGGGACATATTGTGCGGCGCACGCAGCGTCAAATTTTTTCTGCAGTAGGCCACGCCCCTAACCCCGCCCACTATAAACTAATCTCACTCAGTCCCCTTACTACACAGGAATAATAAACACAATGATGTCATCGTACAGGGATACTACACACAGTGATGTCACGGTACAGGCAATTTGTTATTTCTGATTATTTTAAGGCATTCCAGTGCTGGTGGAGTTTCATTACTTTGAATGAATTTTGAGAACTGCAACATTTCATCGGGGAATGATTTTTCTAAATCATGATGATAGCCTTATCTGCGCCCCCCAGGCCTTGTTTGCACAGGTGTACTGTGACATCATTGTGTTTATTATCTCTGTACTGTGACATCATTGTGTTTATTATCCCTGTACTGTGACATCATTGTGTTTATTATCCCTGTACTGTGACATCACTGTGTTTATTATCTCTGTACTGTGACATCACTGCGTTTATTATCCCTGGACTGTGACATCATTGTGTTTATTATCTCTGTACTGTGACATCACTGTGTTTATTATCCCTGGGACTGTGACATTGCTGCGTTTATTATCCCTGTACTGTGACATCATTGTGTTTATTATCCCTGTACTGTGACATCACTGTGTTTATTATCTCTGTACGGTGACATCACTGTGTTTATTATCCCTGTACTGTGACATCACTGTGTTTATTATCCCTGGACTGTGACATTGCTGTGTTTATTATACCTGTACTGTGACATCACTGTGTTTATTATCTCTGTACTGTGACATCACTGTGTTTATTATCCCTGGACTGTGACATTGCTGTGTTTATTATCCCTGGACTGTGACATCGCTGTGTTTATTATCCCTGGACTGTGACATCACTGTGTTTATTATCCCTTTACTGTGACATCACTGTGTTTATTATCCCTGGACTGTGACATCACTGTGTTTATTATCCCTTTACTGTGACATCACTGTGTTTATTATCCCTGGACTGTGACATCACTGTGTTTATATCTCTGTACTGTGACATCACTGTGTTTATTATCTCTGTACTGTGACATCACAGTGTTTATTATCTCTGTACAGTGACATCACAGTGTTTATTACCCCTGTACTGTGACATCGCTGTGTGTATTATCCCAGTGCAGGAAGAGGTAAGTGGTCCGTGTTTGTGTGTTTGTTTTCTATTTTTCAGGGTCGTGAATGCAGAGGACTACGTCGGATTCGGTGGACTGCGTCGGACCAGCTTTTTTTTTTTTTTTTTTTAAATAAAATGGTCAAACAGGGGTCTGGGGGAGTGTTTATTTCAATAAAATGTTTCATACTTGTGTGTGTGTATTTTTTTTTACAATACTAGTTTTAGTAATCATGGCTATCTACAGACGGCCCTGATTACTAATACTGGGCTTAGTGCTTGCCGGTATGGCAGGCCAGCACTAACCCCAACATCTATTACCTCGGCACCCACCGCCACCAGGGGTGCCGGGAAGAGCCTGGTACCCGCAGAGCCGGACCTTCTAAATTGAGGGTCTGGCTCTGGGGTGGCTGCAGGCTGGTACCATTAGGCTGGGAAGGGCCAATAACCGTGTCCCTTCCCACCCTGGTAGTGCCAGGCTGCAGCTGCTGGTTGTATCTGGCTGGCGAAGGAAAAAAAAGGGGGGGACCCCATGCCATTTTTTTTTACAAAAATAATTAAAAATAATCGCCGAGACCCGATGCATGGATGAAAGGTACGGGGAGCTGCAGGGGGGACAGGAGGGAGGATGGAAGAAGCAGACAGCCGATTCTGGCTGTCTGCTCCTTCCTGCAACAGGCAAGTGTCTCTGCGTCCTATGGACGCAGAGACAGCTGCCAGAGACCGGGACATACCTCCCCAGTACCGGGACAGCGGGACTGCCACTGCAATCCGGGACTGTCCCGCTGGATCCGGGACGGTTGGGAGGTATGACATTATAGTATTATATTGATTTATGATGCTATGTAACCCTTAGAGGTCTGCAAATGTATTGTATAACAGTGACATAATGTCAGTGTTATCCAATACATTCCAGAACTGTGAGGGTTACATAGCATCATAAATCAATATAATGCTATGGGACCCTGTCAGTGCCGGGAGGTCAGGACGGGTGCTCTCGCTGATACACGCTGCGAGTCCAATGCGTGGAACTTCCTCAAGTGAAAGGGGCCTAATGGACACAAAAGACTGTTTGGGAACCAATAAAAGTTTTCAAATATTTATAGTAGATTTTGTAAAAATTGCGCAAAAATTCTTACCTGCATCCAGCCTTTCCCCTTCCATATGTTTTTTTCATGGCACCTTTAGGACACGAGTACTTGACAGAGATAGCACATGACATGCAATCAGATTCAACCATTAGTATTTTCCTCTCATCACAACGTTTAGTTTTCAGCTGTAAAGGAATTAGAAAAGATACCGTATACTAAGGCTATGGCTACACCGCGACATATGACGCGTGACACAAAAGTGTGCAGCCACTTTTTGTTGCAGAAAGTTGCACAACATTTTTCGTAATGAGGTGTCAAAGGTGCAACTGTCATGTTGCAGCTGCAGCATATGTTGCTGTTTGAAACCATTCACTATCAAAAAAATGTCGCACAACACATGTTCACCAATCAGTCAAAATATTAAAACCACTGACAAAGTGAATAACAACATAACATTGTTATAATATTAGTGTAACAAGGGAACCAGTCAAGGAGTGGGATACATATTCATATATTATTTTGCAGAAATAAAGGCGTTTGTAAGCCCTGTTTCAGATCTGCATTAAAGGGTTTCTGTCATCAGAATTAACCCTCTTAAACCTGCTGACATTAGCAATGTGCTAATGTCAGCAGACCCTAACTCTGCTATTATTATGTTTATTGATGGCCCCCTTACTGCCGAATTCCTACTTTTGTAATATGTAAATGAGCCTCTAGGAGCGGGGGGGGGGGGGGGGCATTGCTCCTGCTCCTAGAGGCTCCATTCTCATACCTCCTACCACGCCCAGTTGTCCTTGATTGACAGGGCCATCAATCGTCTTCTCCTGCCAGCCCTGTGCGCCGGGGAAATCTTGCACATGCGCCATGCAGCACACAGGGCCGGCAGCAGGAGACGAACGCTGCCTGGCCCTGTCAATCAAGGATGGCAGTGCGTGAAAGGAGGTATGAGAACGGAGCCTCTAGGAGCAGGAGCAACGCGCCCCCCCCCTGCTCCTAGAGGCTCATTTGCATATTACAAAAGTAGGATTACCGCAGTAAGGGGGCCCTCAATAAACATAATAATAACAGAGTTAGGGTCTGCTGACATTAGCACATCGCTAATGTCAGCAGGTTTAAGAGGGTTAATTCTGATGACAGAAACCCTTTAACCACTTCCAGACTGGACCATTTCACCCTTCCTGACCAGACCTAATTTTGCAAATCTGACAAGAGTCACTTTATGTGGTAATAACGCTTTTACTTATCCAAGCCATTCAGAGATTGTTTTCTCGTGACACATTGTACTTCATGTTAATGGTAAATTTGAGTCAATATGTTTTACGTTTTACCTTTATTTATAAAAAAAAAATCCAAAATGTACTGAAAATTTTTTTTTGGGGAAAAAAAAAAATCACATTTTTTTTAAAAATATGAATTTCTCTGCTTTTAAGTTGCATAGGGATATCTAATAAAATTGTTATTAATGAACATTCACTGTATGTCCATTTTATGTTGGCATCATTTTGGAAATGTAATTAGGTTTTTTTCAGGACGTTAGAAGGCTTCGAATTTTAGATGTAATTTTTAAGATTTTTGTGAAAATTTCAAATAGCTAATTTTAAAGGACCTTTGCAGTTCTAAAGTGACTTTGAGGAGCTTAAATAATAGAAACCTCCCATAAATGAACATATTTTAGAAACTACAGCCCCCAATGTAATCAAAACTGATTTTACAAAGTTTGTTAACCCTTTAGATTTCCCAAAAGAATTAAAACAGAAGGAAGGTGAAATTTAAAAATATTTTTTTTTTCGTAGATTTTCAATTTTAATTCATTTTCCCCATTAGATAGCAAGGTTAAACCGCAAATCAAACCTGAATATTCATTTTCCTTATTCTGAAGTTTGCAGAAACACCCCATATGTGGTTGTAAACTGCTCTGTGACCGGCAGTAATGAGAAGGAGATAGTACAAGCATTTGTGATGGCTTTGACAGCTTGTCAGAGTGATCAAAAGCCTGGAGACCAGGAAAAAAGGTCTCAGGTTAAAGCTCCATGTTCTTGGCTGTCAGGAGGCAGCTGAGTCATGGAGCTTCTATGTACAGGTGCTGCACACAGGGGGCAAAGCTGAAGGACATTTTAAAATATCCATTCAGAGATAGAGATCCATAGGACGTTTATAATCAATGGGCAGACTGGAAGTGGTTAACTAGCAATAGCAGGATACCAGATCACCTAGCGGTCTTTTTCTCTGAAAATGAACCCACTGAAGATCCCATTCTTTTATGGGAAACCTTGAAAGCCTATCTTAGGGGTTGCCTAAAATCCTCAAATTCATTCATTAAACGTACTTTCGCTAGACAGGAAATTGACCTTGCTTCTGAATGCACTAGACTTGAGGCGCAGTATGTGGCTGACCCTACTGATGCACAGAGAGATATTTGGCTGGATAGGGGACGCCAGTACCTTACTTTTGTAAAAGGAGAAGGCGCAGCGCAAGCTATTTTTTTTAACCAATCATATTTTGAACTGGGCAATCAGTCTAGAAAGTTATTGGTGCACCTTGTACACCAAAACCAGGTTACTCCCGCAGTCCTGAAGATACAAGCAAGTGACGGCACTATGCTACTGGTAAGTGTAGCTATAGTCCAACGCTTCCAGGAATTTTATCAAGAATTATATCAAGCTCAGGTCCAGTATTCTCCATCGAGTATTCCGCAATACTTATCTGACCTGCAGCTGCCTTTTCTTTCACCAGATAATGCCCTCATGCTAGACTCCTGAGAGTGAAAGTACCAACTATACACTGCTTGCTGAAAATATATACTTACAATGCATTTCACACTGCTTGTCGACAATCTCAACTTACTTTACATTATGCAGGGCCTGTCAATAATATAAACTTGCTAAACACTATCTGCTGCTTGCTGAAAATGTAAACATCCTATACAGTATGCTGGAAATATAAAGTTACCAGATACTATACATCACTTGCTGGAAATATAAACTTATTAAACACTACCCACTGCTTGGACAACCATAATGCAACAGAACTCTGCAAACATTTAATATGTTTTTATCAAAATCATTTGTGCCCATCCACCACAGCAAGGTGACCTCATTCAGTTGGGACCATACTCTATAATGACTCCTCTTTTTGTGCAATGAATTCAGAGAACGCAGGTTACAGCTATATACTGCACTAACTAAATTAGTCTGTGGGGAAGATGGGTTTGCAGAGTACTGTTGCATAGTGTTTGTCTATGTATTTTCAGCCACAGTGACGTGTACCTGCACCTCTGTTTTGGTTGTGCACTCCTAACAAACCCATCTTTCCCACAGGATGATTTTAATTAGTGCAGTGTATAGCTGGAGCCTGCTCTCCCTGAATTCATTTGAGGCCAGTTGGCAAAAAGAGAGGAGTCATTATAGAGTAGGGTCCCATCTGAAAAAAGTAACCTTGCCGTTGTGGATGGGCACAAATTATTTTGATCAATATATATATATATATATATATATATATATATATATATATATAATCATATGGGGGCACTGTGGGGACATTGGCTTTACTGTGGGCACTAACAGGGGGTATTTTTTGGTACTGGCACACAAAAGGGGGCATTGTTATACATTATGGGGGCACTATAGGGACACTGGCTCTACTGTGGGCACTAAGAGGAGGTATTTCTTGTACTGGCACATAACATGGCATTTTTAGGACTGACACACATTATGGGGGCATGTTTTGTACTGGCACACATTATAAGGGGGCATTTTTTGTACTGGCTCAGATTATAAGGGGCATTTTTTGTAAAAATGTACATTATAAGGTGGCTTTTTTGTACTGTCACACATTGGGGGCATTTTTCTACTGTCACACATTATAAGGAGAATTATTACTACTGGGGGGCATTATAGTAAGCTTTATTACTGCTGGCTATGGGGAACATAATTACTAGATTGGGCACTATGGGAAAATTATTACTTCTGGGGCTTCCCCACACTATTGGGGGTGGCAAGATTTGGTGTTGAGAAGGTGGGGGGTAAGATGGAAAAGAAGGAAACTAAAATGTCTGTCAAACACTGCAGAGATGAGACACGGCTGAAAGAAATCATCATGGCAGATTGGTGTGAAAGGAGAAGATGAGGAAAGAGAACACCTACATCAGAGATGTCACTGGATGTAAGAAGTATGCAGCGCCATATTACCCTCTATGTTTTGTAGCAATATACGTAATGTTAGGAGAGAAGAGGTTAGGTTGAGAATTTGGCATAGGGATTGGGAGTGGGGGGGGGGGAGTGGTCACTGTTTCAATTTTCGACTCAGGCAGCAGAAAGGCTAGGTGCAACCTTGTGTTTTCAGACATGGCGATGTGCGTCTGTGGGCATGTTTCATTTTACAGGATGTGCGGACTATCCACTGTTTTGCCAAAAATAAATATGTCCTACATATAAACTTCCTATATAGAATACACTGCTTACTGAAAATATAAACTTCCTATACAGTATAAACTGCTTGCTAGAAATATAAACTTAACATACACTACACACTACTTGCAGACACTATAAACGTACTATTATATTTTACACTACTTGCTAAAAATATAAACATCCTATACAGTATACAATGCTTAGGTTACTTTCACATTTGCACTTTCCCTTTCCGCTACTGAGATCAGTCATAGGATCTCAATAGCAGGGGAAAACACTTCCGTTTTGTCCCCATTCTTTGTCAATGGGGACAAAACTAAAATGAAACAGAAGGCACCAGAATGCATTCCATTTCGTTGTGTCCCCATTTTTCTGTCCGCAATGTGGTGCGGAGCAAGACGGATCCGTCATGACTCACAATGTAAGTCAACGTGTCGGAGAAAACGTCCCCGTCCCCCATTGACTTTGAAAGGTGTTCATGATGGATTTTTCATGGCTATTTTAAAGATAATACAACCGGAACCATTCATAACGGATGAAAACGGTTGTATTATCAGTAACGGAAGTGTTTTTGCTGATCCATGATCCTGAAAAAATAAACTTCCTATACAGTATACACTGCTTACTGAAAAGATAAACTTCCTATACAGTATACACCGCTTACCGAAAATATAAACTTCCTATACAGTATACACCGCTTACTGAAAAGATAAACTTCCTATACAGTATACACCGCTTACTGAAAAGATAAACTTCCTATACAGTATACACTGCTTACTGAAAAGATAAACTTCCTATACAGTATACACTGCTTACTGAACAGATAAACTTCCTATACAGTATACACCGCTTACTGAAAAGATAAACTTCCTATACAGTATACACCGCTTACTGAAAAGATAAACTTCCTATACAGTATACACTGCTTACTAAAAATCTAAACTTCCTATAGTATACACTGCTTACTGAAAATCTAAATTTCCTATACAGTATACACTGCTTACTGAAAATCTAAACTTCCTATAGTATACACTGCTTACTAGGGAAAAACATCAAGGATATTTAAAGAGTAAACATTTCGCACTTATGATCACCCCCCTTAAAAGGGGAGGCCACCCATTCAGTAACTTGAACTAAACATTAATAATGAAGAATAAGATTGTGTTTTATGGTTAAGTCTCACAGGAACGCAGTTATAGGGGTATTTTGTGCATATTATTACCCCCTCTTAAAGGTGCAGCCACTCATCCAGTACCTTGAACTTGAAAAGAACTGGTATTTCCATTAAGGCTCATGCACACGACAGTTGTTAGCCAGTGCCCATACTGCGCCCACAAACAGTGGGTCTGCAATATATGGGCACTGGCCTTTTGTGCACCGCACCACGGATGCGGACGCATTCACTTGAATGGTTGCGCAATCCAGAAGGTGTGGTGCACAATGGAGGCATGGAACAGAGGCACTCTGCTTCTGTGGGATTTCTCTGTTCTATCTTTTGGCGGTGCAGACAGGTCATGGGCCCATTAAAGTTGAATGGGTCTGCATCCGTCTGCGCCAGTCACACGGACGATGCCCGTGCATGTGCCTGAGCCCTTAGAAACAGTGACAAAATGCAAAGATACTGATAAAACATTTCTTAGGGTGGGTTCACATCACCATTCCGCTTAGATCCGTCATAACCGAGGTTTATGGGTAAGCATAATAGGTCTGGTTTCTGTTGGATTTTCTTTTCGTCCATCCTGCATAATGGAAACCAGATGGATCTGTTATACTTGCCCATAAACCTCTATTATGAAAAAGGTTTCCATTTTGAATTCCGTTATAATGTAAAACAATAAAGGAATTCATAAGGGTGATGTGAACCCGCCTTTACATCGTATGAGAAATATCCGACATGTTTACTGATTTATACTTTCAGTTTAATGGACGTACGGCCCACATAGTGAAGATGACAAGTGCAAGTGACAAATTACATGAGGTTTTACCGTTTCATTTAGTTATTATTAAACAGCTTATGTATGTATTTGTGCACACAGTGTTATTTTGTGTTGATTTTATTTATTCATATATTTTTTAATGGCATAGGTAGGTTTAGAGTAGGACCTGCCTGACCGAGACCACCTTGGCGCTGGTAGGCAGGCACGGATGTGTTTTGATGAAAATATATTGGCTGAAAGTCTCAGATTTTATCATGTCAGAGAGCGGGCTTAGTACATATATAATGCTTGCATCTATTGTGTTAGTGCATTATTATCTGTTTTCTATGATTTTTTTCATGGATGTAGCCATGGACATCCACATATTTCTTTATCATATCGTGCAGGATGTTTTTTTATCTTTTCTCTGTGATTTTTGCTTACTTTAGTTTTTTATACTTGTCTATGTTTATAAGTAGCAAAGCCATAGCCAGGTTTACAGAAACAAGTACCTATTATTTTCACCTTGTACATTTTATCCTGTGATTTCACATGATCCAGAGGTAGGTCATGCCAGTCACTGTCCTCAGCAGTCTGCAATCCACCAATATTATTCC
This sequence comes from Rhinella marina, assembly GCA_900303285.1. Taxonomy (NCBI): domain Eukaryota; kingdom Metazoa; phylum Chordata; class Amphibia; order Anura; family Bufonidae; genus Rhinella; species Rhinella marina. Next base: position 51,451 of record ONZH01026706.1, read on the forward strand.
TAGTAGTGAAATGGTCCACAGTGAACAGGTTCTAGTATCTAAGAGGTCCTCAGTAAGCCACCATAGGTCATGTATTGAGGATTTCCTTAATAATTTAATAGTGATTTCATTTTCGTAACTACATCAGTACTTTTAGCCTGAGATCCTTAAAACACGACCTTCTGGGATTTGTTGAGGGCTGGAACTGAGAAATGATGTGTGAAAGGAGGATTGTGTTTTCCAGCTATTCCAGTTTACAAACCTGTCACATCCCCTTCCTTTTGGGATATCCTGCCTAATGTCACTGATGATCCAAAGGAAGATGACATACTCAGCAGAATTCTTGTATACGGATACCAGATGTCACAGGGGACGGTCTGAGGACGGCTGCACTTGTTAGCGTACATTCATACACGCAGGCATTGTTCAGGACTGGATTAAAGAGAAGACGTGGTACCTTTGGACCACATGATTGGATGTGGAACCATTCATTTCAAAGGGGCCGCAAAGAACAGACAGCACGTTGTGTCCTATCCACACCCGCACATCCATGCCATCGCCCCACAAAGAAATATGGAACATGTTCTATTCTTGTTCGTTTGGCGGACAAGGATTGGGCATTTCTATTGAACAGAATGGCATGGCGGCATGTGCATGGCTGGGATCCGTGTTTTGCAGACCACAAAATACATATGGTCATGTGCATGAGGTCTTCTGCTTTCTCTTCTTTTATGATCCACATCTGATTTTGGCTTCAAAAACACCAAACCAAAAGACATGCCCCCTGATCTGTGATAGGGAAAGAGTTGCGGCAGAAAGGACACACCTTTGAGAATGGACACATCCCCTTTTATGGATCAATGTGAGGTGCAGAGCTGGTTCTAGCTTTGTTACAGAGAGGTTGTTATGTACTATATGATGTGCGATTTTCAATTTTTTACATCAGTCACAGCAAAAACAGAATACAATAATAAAATAGCAAGGTTTTGGTAAAAAGAGGGTTTTTAAAAATCTGGACATTTATGGCATATTTTCAAAAAGGTATTTTTAGTCTGCAAATAGTCTAAAAACAATACAGTATATACATTTGGCCGCCGTAACCATATTAACAGAAAATTTCCAGTATCACATCTGAGGGATAAAGGGTGAATAAGTTTAAAGAACAAGTTTTACCGTAGCTCCAAAACTGCATCAGAAAAGTTGAGCATGCAAACCCAGCCTTAGGGCTCATCCACACAAACGTATTTCTTTTCCATGTCCGTTCAGGTTTTTTTTTTTTTTTTTTTTTTTTTTTTATGTGGCCTATATGTGGACCCATTCATTTCAATGAAGCAGCAAAAAAAGGAAATGATTCTGTGTGTATTACGTGTCCCCATGGCTGTTCAAAAAACTAGAACATGTCCTATTGATAATGATAAGACTGTTCTATTAGGGGGTCGCCATTCCATTCTGCAAAATGCGGAATGCACATAGCCACAAAACATCCAACAGTCGTGTGTATGAGCACTTAAAGAGGTATGCCAGCTGCAGCAAGCTATTCCCTATCCAGCGGATAACTATCATATCGTGTGGGTCCTACTGCTGGCCTTGGCTATTTCTAGAACTCCTATCGAGAGGAATGGAGTGGCAGGGTGCATGCTTAACCTGTCACTCCGTTCATTTCAGGGGAACTCATGGGGTGTGAGTTCCCCATTTTCATGATCAGTGGGGGCCCCACTGATAGGACCCCCACTTATCTAATAGTTATCCCCTATGTAGTGCATAGGGGTGATTTACTACAACCAGAATACCCCTTTAATGACCAGTATCCTGGTAAGGCTACTTTCAAATCTGTGCTTTGGTTTCTGGATCTGGCAGAGGATCTCAAAACCGGCTCAAAACTGTTCCATTTCATTTAACACAGTATACGTCACTAAAAACAATGTAAGTCAATTGGTGACTGAGGCGGTTTTTATAGGATCCAAAAAAATAGATCCGGTACCATTGACTTTTATTGTTTTTAGTGACATATCTGGTTTGTTCCACTTCGATGACTGGACACAAAACCGCAGCTTGCAGAGGTTTTGTGTCCAGTCACAAAACTGAATGCTACCAGAACTGAATGCATACGGAGCATACCCAATTCACAATGCATTGGCCCTAAATGGAACCATTTGGCCCGGTTTTGAGATCCTCTGCCGGATCTCAAAATGCTGATGTGAAAGTACCTAAGATTCCGTCACTGGACGATGTCAGCTGTATTACATAACCGGGGTCTGCCGTATATGGTGCAGGCTCAGCTCCTGAGGCCGTTCCATACATACTTTGCGGACCTTAGATGTATGATTACATCCAGGTGCCCAAAGGGGTTAAATCCGCAGCATGGTAATTTATGCTGTGGCAGTTCACCATGGACTTCACCATCTGCAATGCATAGGGTGAAGTCCACAGCAAAATATGCATGCACACTCTGGATCCACAGCACAATTCATGGCAAATTTTTCCGTTGCAAATTACATCCCATGTGGACATGGTAAGATAAGTAGAAAAGTCACACTTGACAGAGTTGTTACAGAACATACACTTAAGGAAGGTTTACATGCTCAGAGGAGCTGCTGGTTATCGTGAAGGAACTGCTCCTTCCCGACAACTGCTTGTTCAGTGGGGGATAAGCGGAGCATTTACCTGCTGAGATCACCTCCACAGTGTGAGAATGAGCGATCACTACTGCCATCACTTGTCCTCATACAGCAGCATAGTGCTGCCCAGAAACAGCGATTTACTTGCCTGCACAAACGACTGTGTCACCTGAAGAATGAGCATTTCGCTTATTCATCGGGTGATCGGCTGCACTGCTAGGCAGGCAGGTTATCGGGAATGAGTTCATAGGAACATTTGTCCCCGATGATCTGCAGACAATCAGGCCGTGTAAACCCGCAATTACACTATGCCTTTCTTTTGGATCAAATCACAGATTTATCCAAATCTAAAAGCTTTCTGCATTATAAATGCTCATGCATACAGCAGTATTTGAGTGCTGCTCTAAATGCAATGGTTTGAGAGGAGGATAGCTGGTACACATTTTCAGAAAGGGTTTTAAAGTGTTTTTCCGGGAATTTGATTTTGATGGCCTGACCACAGGATACCTGGTATCCATGCCGATCAGCTATAGGGAGGGGCTGCTGCTGTCTGTGAACGCTTAGTCCTCTCCCGAGGCCAGTGATGTCACCATACATCAATCACATGGCCTTGTTTCTCCAATCTGTCCTGCTGCTAGCCATCCCATCCTGGATCTCGCCACCTCACATGGTGGCACCAAAGGGATAATATTCCTTCATTATAATAGCCTCCTTGAAAAAAAACAAATTAAAAAATATCCCTTAGGCCCACAAGCTTACTGCTTTTTATTGGATTGCTTCAGAGCTACCTATGGTACAAGAATATAAAGTGAGGGTACATTGGCTTATCCACCTAGAGTGCTTTATGTATCATAAAAGGGGAAAGAGGCAGAAATTTCATGATATATGGGATCTGTGGATAGTGGAACATAACTTACCCTTTCTCAGTAAAAGACAAGATCACATTGCACTATATGGCCGGTTGGTAGGGGAGACGGGGGTGGGGGGTGGATGTCTCGCTGCATGTTCTGCAAATGTTATACTTGTATTGGACTGTCTATATAAAGGGATAGTTAGACTACAACTGTTGTGTTAGTTCAGTGTGGGGGATCGACATAGTGGAATCTGGGGCCAATGAACGTTTAGATATGTTCTTTTGACCTTGGACTATTTCACATTGTGAGCGAAATATTTAGTGCATTTTGGACATTGGTGCACATCTGAGATGGCTGGGAGGGAGGGGGAGGGTTATATTATGTTGGGGAGTTTTCTTGTATGCATAACTATTTCAACTCAATAAAAATTATTTGAAAATAAAAAAAGTCTGTAAAGCACTGCAGAATATGTCAGCACTATATGAGTGAGATAAATAATTGTATACAGACACATTAAATATAATTCAAGCTTTTTTTGTAAAACCATATAGATACAGCATGGTGTTCATGTTATTTGAGTAGAAATTGTGCAGGTAACAAGCTGCAGGAGTGATTCCACTTGAAAGCTGCCAACTGTTTAACCCCTTCACTAGTATGGCGCTGGGCAGGTCTTTAAAGATGGTGCCCGCTCCTGAGCAGAGCGGGCGCCATAGCCGCGGGTGGCCTACTAATTCCTACAGCACACACCCGCAGCTGATGTCTGCAACCGACAGTATTGCCGATCGTGGACATTTAACACCTCGGATGCCGTGGTCAGGATTGAGTGCGTAAAACACTGGAAGCGCGCTCTTCCAGGGTTGCTCTGGCACCCTCGTGTGGTGACTGGAGGAGCTGGAGCATGTATGTGCAGTGTCCCACTTGTCGTGTGAAAAGGGACACTACAAACTGAATTTTATATAGCCATGTCATCCCATGTCATGTTATCATTATGTATGCTGCTAGAATAATGTTGGTAATGTATAGGAAAAAACCTTTATGGCTGAGTGTTGTAATAATCCTAACCACCACTAGATGGTGCTGTTATGCCTTTGTATATAAGGCCTAGTAACAGGAAACCAGGAGTTGGGAGTTGAGAGCTAGATGTGAGGAGAGAAGTCAAAGGAGAAGTAACTCAAGTTAAGAGCAGGAGGAGAGTAGGAGCAGTCATCCAGCTTGAGGCTGCCATTTTCCCTGGCTCTGGCCAAGTCAGGATTCCATGATGGCATTTACGATTTCTAAGCTGCTAGTATCTGAGCAACTAACTGGATAAAGAGAGCCTGACTGAGGTGAACACCATTCAAATGGTTATTGGACTTTGTCAGCACTGACGTGATCAGGAGAAGCTTAATGCACCTGGACGTGGACTTTACAACCAGGTACAAGTTGTATTTTTCCCCACTGAGAACCCTCAGGGTAGTGAGGATATTCATAGAGAAAGTAAGAGCATCCGTGACAGTAATGTATCTGAAATACTAATTTCTGCCATGGCGGATAGCTGCCTTGGAATATCATAAAGATATACTATAATCATCCAGAGCTAGAACTAGTGCAAGTGGATTGACATGCTAAGAAGGAAAGGAGTGTAACAGGATTTAAAGCAAAGTAGCACCTTATTGAAATACCAACTTAAAAAGGAATTATTACAACACCAGCAATTGAATGACCATATTGGGGAAGTTATTGACAGAACTGAAATAACTGTAAACTGCACTTATGAGGAGAATTGCCTCAGGGCAAAAGTAAAAGTTTATTTTTCCAACCTAAACTGCCTCCTCAATGACATCAAGGGTGTATCTACCTTAAAAGACACTGGCGTCACGAAATAACCAGGACCCAGCCATCCGACACGGTCAATATCAACACCAAGGGCACCTCAACTGACCTTCCTGGAGTCCTGCGTACGGAGTGTGCCCCGAGGGAAGTCGTGTCCATCCTCGTCACAACTGCACACTGGCCCAGGGAAGATTCAACTAACCGTGAGTAAAACCACCAGCTACACCGTGTTCCCTGTGACAAATTCCCTAAACTCACATATCCCTGCGGCTGGTGGCTGCATATGCAGCAGCCCCTACCTCTTTGAATGACAGGAGGCTGCTGCATAGTATTTCCTATGGAGCCCTTGCCTGTAATAGGGCTCCATAGGAAACTAGCAAAATAATCATAGACTCCAATGCAAGTGCATTGGAGTCTATGGTAACAGCAATCAGATGATTGCTTGTTATAGATCCCTATGGGAACTATAAAAAAAAAAAGTGTAAAATAATTAAAGTTTAAAAAAAAAACACTCCCCTTTCCCCAAAATAAAAATAAAAGTAGTAAAAAAAATACACATCATGGATATCGCCATGTGCAAAAACGGCCATATTCTAAAAATGTATTTCCCATATGGAAAACAGTGTCAAAATGGCCAATTTGCCATTTTTGGTTATTTTATGGTCTAAAAAAATTAAATAAAAAGTGATTAAAAAGTCATACACACCCCAGAATGGTATCAATGAAAAGTTCAGATCGCCTCGCAGAAAATGAGCTCCTATACAACTCCGTACACACAAATACCAAAAAGTTATAGGGGTCAAAATATGAAGACGAAAAAAAAAACAATTTTCAACTTTATAATTATTTTTTCACTATCAAAAAGCAAGATAAACCATACATATTAGATACTGCCAGATTCGTACTGACCTGTAGAATGAAATTAACTGCTCAGTTTTATTGCACATTGAACATCGTAAATAAAAAACCCGTAAAACTGTGGCAGAATTCCTTTTTTTTTGTAATTTCACCCGCTTCCCACTATATCATATGCAGTATTAAATGGTAGCGTTGGATAGTACAACTTGTCCCGCAAAAAACAAGTGTTCATACAGCTATGTGAACAGAAAAATAAAAAAAGTTATGGCTATGTGAAGGCCGGGAGCGCAAAACGAAAATGCAAAAACAAAAAACCTCGGGGAGTGAAAGGGTTAAAACTGCCGACTGTAAACTCATTTGCATGCTGGCCCATTAAAATAGGTGAGTTTTTACACAGACCGCACATCGATAGAGACCCCTGTCCAGACCACTTTCCCTGTAGACCCATTTATTTGAATGAATCACTCTTGCCAATAAAACACACGTTTTGATTCTTTCTCCCTGGAAAATCAATAATCTCTAGATACCCATTCAATTGGATAGATCAGTCTTCAGTCCCGGTGCTGTCTACACTCATACGGGGAAAACGCCAATGTGAAATTAGCCCTAGGCCTCTTTCACACGATTGGGTTTTCCATCCGGATTCCATCTTTGCATTCAGGAAAAATCTAAGCATGTTTGGTATTGTATTATATACAACCATGTGGTTCCCTAGTTGAGACAGGGACTGTGGGTAGAGACTGCCAGGACCATATGAGATCAATTTGAAGGGGTTATAGGTTTTGTATGATTTTATGTTTAACGATTTGAGGACAGTATCCCTAGAGACTTTTTAGTTTTTGCATTTTCATTTTTTACTCCATGCCTTTCCGGGGCCATAACATTTTTATTTTTCCATTCACATAGCCATATTAGGGCTTGTTTTTTGCAGGACAAGTTGCATTTTCTAATTCCACCATTTAAAGTGTAACTTTTTGTAATGTGTAGGGGCAGTGACACTGACTATTTTTGTAATATATTTTAAATACTGGGCTCAAATTTCTATTAGAAAAATAGCTCTGCAATGGCCAATTTCTTGCATTGACAGCGCTCCCAATCTTCTATTTACTGACTTGTGGATTCAGTGTTCCACACTGACTGATGCTGCCCTCACTGCCTCTCTTATATATATACTGCTGCATCCAATTGCTGGTCACAGCAGTGACCTGATCTGCTTGCGTCACATGACCAAATATCATGACGCAAATATCATGACTGCTGCAGCCAGCGAGTGGTTGCAGCGATGTCAAAGTGGATGTTGACAGCTTGGGAGCCAATTGCAGCAGCTAAGGCCGAGAAGCGAAGAAGCTGGGATCCAGAATCAGGGAGCAAGTAAGAATGCTTCCCTTTGCAGGTCTGCCCAGGTAGAAGGTGGGGGGGGGCAAAAGAACCATAAACGGTGTCTAATCCATTTAGCACTGATAAATGTAAGCACCTAGGATTGGAAAATAGATGCCAAATTTACTAAATCGGAAAACAGTGGGTAAAACTGGAAATAAACTTAGGCCCCTTTTAGACGAGCGAGTCCCACGCAGCAGCACCCGTCCTGACCTCCCAGCATTGACAGGGTCGCATAGCATTATATTGATTTATGATGCTATGTAACCCTTACAGTTCTAGAATGTATTGGATAACACTGACATAATGCTTCCAGGAACAATATATGAATTGTAGCAGCACTTACAGATTTTCCATGGTGGTGCCAGCAATGATGGACACCAGTCTGTAGTGCCCCCAGAATCCAGGAAATAGAAAGGCACTGCAGCACTCCCAGATCTTCAAGCAATATGCTTTTTTTTCACCAAAATGTGAGACATTTTGACCGTACATGGTCTTTATCTAGCTTGAGAAAGACCATGTAAGGTTGAAACATCGCACATTTTACTGATATAACCCTGTCAGTGCTGGAAGGGCAGGAGCAGTACTGAGCATACTCACGCTGCGAGTTCAATGCGTGGGACTCGCTTATCTGTAAGTGGCCTTAAAGGGGTTTCCGATCAGTGAGTGATTGTCAGCGCCCACATCGCTCAGCTGTTTGGAGAGGTCACAGAATCATACGTGGGTTTCCGCCTCTTCACTCATACATTGTTCTGTGTACACTTCATACACGTGTATCTGCAGTGCAGGATAATGCAGCTTCTTCCCACTCAAGTAGAGGACAAGATCCCAGTACAGTACAACGTTACTACTAAGGGTGGGTTCACATCAGCGTTATGCTTTCCATTTGTGTTTTCCGTCATAACATGGTTATAACGGAAAATAACGGAAGCCATAAGACAGAAGTCAAAACGGACACCTTTAAAGGCATTCCGTTTTGATCCGTCATAATAGAAGCCTATGAGAATCATAACGGATCCATTTGGTTCCCGTTATGCAAGACGGAAAACAAAGTCCTGTATAACGGATCCGTTATGATTCTCATAGGCTTCTATTATGACGGATCAAAACGGAATGCCTTTAAAGGTGTCCGTTTTGACTTCTGTCTTATGGTTTCCGTTATTTTCCGTTATAACGGAAAACACAAACGGAAAGCATAACGCTGATGTGAACCCACCCTAAGCAGACAGCCTGCAGGAAATCGGACTGATGTAAGCAATAAAGATGACCCTTAAAAAAAGCTGAGAGTCAGATCAACTCATTTAGCCATAAAAACATAGCAACCAATCAGATTCCACCTTTAATTTTTCAAATCTCCTTTGGAAAATGAAAGGTGGAATCTAATTGGCTGCTATGGGCAACTAAGCCAGTTCTACTTTACACCAGTTTGATAAATCTCCTCCATAGTTCTTCCACTGCATACATCACTAGTAAGACTAGTGAACCAGTGTGCAAGAAAGGCATTACCTAGCTAGTTTTCCTTTACACCAGTTTGTTAAATGACCTCAGTTGTGTCCACTCCAGCACACGCACCCATTGATTTAAATGTGTCAGTTCACATTTCAGCATTTTTCTACTGATCGTGGGTCAGTAAAAAAAAATCACAGGGACATGCGCTACTTTGTTCTATGATGCGGACCAAGCATGCCCATTGAAGTCTGTGGGGGGAATTTATCATTAGGAAAATATTTGAAGTCAGTTTTGCTTCAGTCTGTGTTGGAGTACTTTCTGCCACATTTATCAAACGTCACAGGTTGTTTGATAAATGTGGCTTGTCCTTAAAACTAACACTTCTGTCTAGAGAAGCTCCTCCACTTTTCCTACTCCACCCTCCTCCTGGAGTGAGATTGCGACTATTTTGCGACTTTTTTTAAAAAGTCGCAATGATAAATCTGGAGTGAAACTCATTAACATGGCTAACCACACCCACTTTTCCACCCATATTACAAACTGGAGTGAGTGGTGTACACATGCAAAAAGTCGCAAAAAAATGCGCAAAAAAGTCGCAAAAGCCCTGTCGTGCGACTTTTTGAAGACAGAATTCTGGAGTGAAGGTGTGATAAATCAGGGCCTATGGGTCTATGAAAATCACTGACACACATCTGTTTTGTGTCCGTGCTGCATCCATTTTTCACTGATGATTAATATGAGATTCTTTGAAAATTAATTTTCAGCTGAGCAACGTCAGTGAATTAGGGATGACACACGGATGGGAAAAACAGAAACATGGACCAACCATGGATCCTTCACGGACATCTTCACAGATGAAACACATACGTCACATGGAAATGTGAACGAGGCCTAATAGATGGGGTCCTGAACAGCAGAGTCCCTTTAATTAACTCTAAATTCAGTAAAAGACTTGATAATGCATTTTCAAAACCTGACATTCACTTTAATGTTCTTCAGAGTATCCATCTTTGGTTAAATGTCTGTATCTCATTCATAGTGGCTGCTTCTTTGACGTGTTCTCCCTAGTGAAGCTGCACCATGAATAGCCGGCCCACTTAGGGTATTCGGCCTCGCTGGATAGTGCTGTTCACTTCCAAACCCAATGACTATTATGGGATAGGGCAGGGATCCGGACACTTTCCAGCATAAGCGCTGGTTTTTGGACAGACAAAAAACGTTGCATGGCATTTCACTGAAAAGCGGCCAGATCCCATTATAATCATATGGGATCCGGTGCTTGTTTTTGGCTGGAAATTCTTTTATTTTCCCCACTGAAAGCCAGCATTTCGTTGGATCCCATTATGGTCACATGGGATTAAGTGTTGGCTTTCGGCTGGACAAAAACCATTGCATGCGATGGTTTTTGTCCTGCCTAGAGGAGGCATTTTGTCGGAAAGCAGCCGGATCCCATTATAGTCAATGGGATCCACGAGGGATCTGGCCTCTTTCAGGCTAGGCCAGAACTCTGGCAGGCTGTTTTCTGCCAGAACAGTCTGCAATTCATTAAACACAAATGTGAACCTACCCTTACCCGATGGGTCATTCTAGAGATGAGCAGGATACCTGACTTGGCTAGGGAATGGTGGATCCTAGTGTTAAGTATACTGACAAGCTCATCATTTTACAGATTTTTTTTGTTATGTAAATCTTTCAGCATTATAACGCTTTAGTTTATGCATCACATCTTCAGGTTCTAGATAAAACCACAGATAACACAACCAAATAAACAGGTCTTGAACAGTTGTCTCACAGCATTGAATGAAGCCTTATAGAGTATATACATAGTAAACAAAGTTGAACTTACCATAGGTTGCAGCAATACTGTTCCTATATAGCCCATTAAAAGGATGAAGGCAAATCCAGAGAGGTGCATTTTGCAAGCCGTCAGCAGCACCTCATCAGCCTCTACAGGTTTAAGCTTTGTAAATGGACTTACTAGACGAGTGTGATGTGGACATAGCTGCTGGAACTGGACTAGCTACAGTCATCCTCATCTGGTCAACCAATAAACACAAAACTCAACCTCCTCATTTCCTTTACACTAACGAACGGGGAGAGCAGAAACAACTCCAGACTTCCTTTTTCCTATCAGTTTCAAACACATGCAAGGAAACTCCTGAATAAAAAAAAAAGGCACCTAGTGAGAATGCTAAAAATGATGAGAAAGCAAGAGAACAACCCTGTAGTCTTAGAGTGAAGCCAAAGTGGCAGCCTGCCGGCCTGACAGTATACTCATGTGCTTGCTTTACTCTAAGCATAACATACGGAATAAAAAGTACTAACAAATAACCTAAAATGTATGGTAATCACTTGTAAATATACAATCTATTGTACATAGTCCACAGAAAATAAGGCAGCACTCCAAAATCAGGTGAATGGGTGAAGACACTTTGTTACCCACGGCAACGTTTCAGCTACTAGGTCCTTCAGCTACTAGTTGACTACGAGGTGTTCTCCTGCTCCGTATTCCTTGGCTCTGACCCTTTTTGTCTTTCAACTTCATTTACCCATCTGCACATTCTGATCCTCTGACTGCCTGTCCAACTATGCGATCGGCCTATTGCCTTGGTACCATGCAGAAATGTGGTCAAACTATCCAGATGTTGCTACTACTGCAGGGGTGGCAACCGGGGGATTCAGTGTGGAAAGTACATAACTTCTTCACACTACACCCCCGTTCATAAGGCCAATGCATAAAAGGTTGTGCAGAAAATGCGGTATCTGAACAAGATCTTAAAGATATTTGCTTTAATAGTTACAAGAAAGCATTGTAACATACAAACACAGAAAAGCTGTCATGTAAAATGGCAGAATCAACGGTAATACATGAAAAAATGTTTATATGAAATTACACTTGGACACAACATGGAAACAACATTAATATTTAAAGAGCATCTGTCAGCAGATTTGTACCTATGACACTGGCTGACCTGATACATGTGCGCTTGGCAGCTGAAGGCATCTGTGTTGGTCCCATGTAAACATGTGCCTGCATTGCTGAGAAAAATAAAGTTTTAATATATGCAAATGAGCCTCTAGGAGAATCAGGGGCGTTGCCATTACTGCTAGAAGCTCTGCTCTCTCTGCAACTGCCGCATCCCTTGCACTTTCAATGAATTTAGGAGACATCAGGGCAAGGTGTGATGGTGTTTCCTTGCCTGGTCCTGTCAAAGTGCAGAGGGTGCGGCAGTTTCAGAGAGAGCAGAGCCTCTAGGTGTAAGCCTTCATTCACACGACCGTATGTGTTTTGCGGTCCGCAAAAAAAAGGGATGACGTTCCGTATGGCATCCGTCTTTCCGCTTTTTTTTTGCGGATCCATTGTAACAATGCCTATCCTTGTCAGCAAAACGGACAAGAATAGGACATGTTCTATCTCTTTTGTGGAACGGAAATACGGACATACGGAAACGGAATGCACACGGAGTACCTACTGTTTTTTTTTGCGGACCCATTAAAATGAATGGTTCCGCATACGGTCTGCAAAAAAAAAAAAAATGTAATGGACGCGGAAACAAAAGACAACACCCTTGTTGCTCCTAGAGGCTCATTTGCATATATCAAAATTCAGCAACGTGGGCACATATGAAGATGGGACCAACAAAGATTCAGTCTTCAGCTGCCAAGTGCACATGTAACAGGTCAGCCAGTGTCATAGGTACAAATCTGCTGACAGATGACCTTTAAAGGTGCATTAAATACAACATGGTTCACATTCTTTTATCTATATTGTGTTACAAAAGCAAATCGTGTCACTGTTCATTTCTTTCTGTATTTAGCAATGAAATGGGCTAAAATTACTCAAAGAAGACCTGACACCACATAATGCAGTGTAGTCTGAAAATGCCATGTTATGGAGAGGAAGAGCTGAGCGTAGTGATGTATAGTTTTGTGGGAAAAAATTCAGTAAAACTTTTAATTTATACATTTGTATCTCTGCTCTTTCTGACTTCATTGTACACGGGAGAGTTGATATCAGTGAATAATAACATTCTCTGTGTAAGTGTGTATACAGAGATAGCTGTTAGTCACTGATCATTGTACACGGGGGAGGTATTATTAGTGATTGATACACAGAGAATAGTAAGGCCCCATTCACATGACCGTATTAATGGGGCCGTATCTATCCCGTAATATTGCGGAATAGATACGCCCCCTTTCACGCTAGCTCCGTGCCGCGGCTCCATATGAAGCAGGTCCTATACTTGTCCGTGCGTGTGGACAAGTATAGGCACTTTGAACAGGGGGGAAGGCCGGGCTGCCCCCGTATTATTGCGGGTCCGCAATAATACGGCCATGTGAATGGGGCCTAAATGTGTATACAGAGATAGATGTCAGTCACTGATAGCTGTACATTGGGAGGTGTTATCAGTTATTGAGAGCATCCTGAGTAAAATGAAGTTTTAATATAGATATAAATGTATTAATTACAAGTTTTACTGTATCTTTTCACACAAAACTATACATCAATCTGCTCAGCTCCTCCTGCTCTATAACTTGCTGCCTGCAGATTACACTGCATTTAGTGGTGACAGGCCCTCTTTAAAATTCAGTAAAGCCAGATGGCCATTCTGATTTCCATCCACAAAACACGATTGTATCTGCATGTCCGTATGTTGTACAAGTGCGCCTGTTTTTTCAAACAAATTCATTTGAATGAATCTTTGATTCAAATTGGACACAAATATTTTTCGTAAAACCTGAGGAGTGAATTGTCCTATTTATTTTAATGGGTCCCTATGCTTTGCAGGTACAGGATGATGGCACACGGGACAGAAATAACAGCTGTCTGAATCAGGCCTCAGGCTCTGTTCACATCAGTGTTGTAGCTTCCGTTTATTATAGGAGTTCTCTGGGATGTACATATTGATGACCTATAATCAGGATAGTGTAAAAAAAAATGTTGAAAGCAGCACCAAATACCTCACTCAGACCAACCGTGGAATGCAACAGCTTGTCCCAGACCACCGATCCATCCAGGTCTCCAGTATAGTATCCAGAAAATAGTTGACGGCAGCATCTCCACAAAAAATAGATTTATTCCTCAAGAGACCATAGTAAACATGTGCGAACTGTGTCAATAAAGTGCAACATTTCGGCTACATAGTAGCCTTTAATCGGGATAGGTCATCAATAGGAGATCAGCAGGGATCTGACTCCCTGGAACCCCCACTGATTAGCCGTATGAAGAGGCGGCAGTGATCCGTGAATGCTTAGGCTTCTTCCTAGGCCATGTTATGTCACATTCATGGGTCATATGGCCTAAACACAGCTTAGCCTCATTCAAATGACTGGGGCTGAGCTGCAATACCAAGCATGGGCGCTATACAATGTACGGCCTGGGAAGCTGCGGGAGTCCACAGCACTCACTCAAACAGCTGACCATATGGATGCTGGGAGTCGTCTTCAGGATAGGTCATCAATAAGTAAATCCTGGAGAACCCCTTTAATCCTCTGATGCAGATGTGAACAGAGTTTTATTGCACACGATCATCCAGAAATGACACTTATCTGAGGAAAAAAGTGGGAGATGGAGCTCAGTGTTTATACATATCTCTGTATTTCAGTGTAATGTGGAACGTATAGCAGTTTTTGGGATCAGACTGTACCTTCATATGCCCTTTTTAGTTAGATTCATACGCTTTATTAACAAGGATTACCTCTGCTATAATGAAATTCTGGTAAGTAGAGGTAAAGTGATAATGTATAGGAGGGGGTGACATGGCCCAGTTTTGTGAAATAGTACCAGTTGGGTTGCAGAACTGTGTCCTTTTTGTACAGAACATTGGCCCTGATTTATCACACCTTCACTCCAGAATTCTGTCTTCAAAAAGTCCCACGATAGGGCTTTTGCGACTTTTTTGCGACTTTTTGTATGTGTACACAACTCACTCCAGTTTGTAATATGGGTGGAAAAGTGGGTGTGGTTAGCCATGTTAATGAGTTTCACTCCAGATTTATCATTGCGACTTTTTAAAAAAAGTCGCAAAATAGTCGCAATCTCACTCCAGGAGGAGGGTGGAGTAGGAAAAGTGGAGTAGCTTCTCTAGACAGAAGTGTTAGGTTTAAGGACAAGCCACATTTATCACACAACCTGTGACATTTGATAAATGTGGCAGAAAGTACTCCAACACAGACTGAAGCAAAACTGACTTCAAATATTTTCCTAATGATAAATTCCCCCCATTATTTCCAGTGCCTGTAGAGCAAGATTTGTGTATTTTCCCTATTTTGTATAATCTAACCACCCCAAAAAATTATGTTTTAAAAAGTGCAAAGACCTGGCGTCAAACTACTTCTGAGAATACTGTATTATTAGAGGTACAGAGTATCTACGTAATTATATTTTCACTGCTTGTTAATATCACACAATGGTTACCACCCTCTATATGCAAAAATTATTATTTAAAGAGTGGAGACAACATACTAGCTGCACTGAGCGATCAGGTTACAGCTGCCCAATAAGTCTATTGAGAGGGGATGAAGAATAAGAAGCAGTTTCAGAGTGAGAGGCAGAAAGACATACAGAGAGCCTACTAAAAGGACTAGTAAGTGTGTTACAGTCTCATCCCGGTGCTGGATTCACAGCTACACTGCTCAGTACTGCTGTATAATGTCATCTTTGCTGCTGTTGTGCTGCAGAATCTCCTTCTCTGTCGCTTGTATGGGAGACATCATAGCAGCTAGTCTCCTGCTCACCCGCCTCTTGCCATCAACTTCTGATCTTTTCTCTGATAATACATATTACGTTTCTTATTTTTGCTTGAGCTAGTTATATAAATAGAAGTTATGGATATGCCTCCATTGTCTGATAGGTGCAGGTAAAACGAAGACTGCAAAGTGGTGGCCGGCGGTGCCGGGTCCAGACACTACCAAGCCTTCCTATTGGCCGGCTGAAAATAGCTGAGTGGCGCGCTCGCCTATTTTTCGGAATCCCCATAGAAATGAATGGGAGTGCAACGCGTTTGCGCGGCCACTGCTACCATTCATTTCTATGGGGCCTACAAGAATAGGCGAGCCAGCTTGGCTATTTTCGGCGGCCTCATAGAAATGAATGAAGTTTGCCGGCTCCGCTTACAAGATAGGTGCGGGTCCCAACACAGATAATTAAGATTAAGATATTTATGCAGGTTCATAAAATGCAGACGTTTTCAAGTTTGGTAGTACAATAATGTAAAACTATAGCTATAAAGTGAGTGAAAAATGGATATATATATATATATATATATATACGCACACACAGCAATAACAATAGATCAGAAAATCCATGGACTTTTCTGCTTTTAAGATCCAATTTAATTAAGATACTTCGATACAATCCAAGATACTTACATAAATATAGAAAATGCTGTACTGATGCTTGTTATTCTGGAATAAAATATACAATCAACTGTTTTGTATCTTAATTTAAAGGTTATGTCATAAATGTTATGTCATTTTCAGGTCTGACATTCTCTGCTCACTATTTTATAATATATAGTGGGATCTTACTGCATGTTTTCCTCTGGATAGATTATCAATACCAGATTCTTGGGGGTCCAAAACCCGGCACCCCATCAGAGGACAGAGCTGGAAGCAAACAAGTTCACCGTTTTGTTCCAGCGCCTGCTTAAAACAGTTGACTGGTGGAGGTGCTGGGCCTTAGAAACCCAAGATCTGATATTGATGACCTACCTGGAGGAAAACCCCTTTAAGACTATGCCTTTACCGAGATTGAGCTCTGTATCAGAGAAAGCAGAATTCCAAACATTGTTAAGAAACCAAAATTAATCAGCACAGAGTCTGAATGGACAATCGCCATAAGATAAAATAGCAGACTCCTCCGACTTTCCCATGAATATGCACAAATAAATCGGCATAACCGGAGGGGATTTAAGAGAGTGTGAGCAGCACAGCAGAAACCAGCCATGGCAGCGTACAGAGAGGGAATGCCCTAAAGTGCTTGGTTCTAACATACTCCAGCTCCTGACCACAGCTGATCAGTGAGGGCCTTACCGATCTGAAATTAACATTTTCCAAAGGCTTTTTAGGCATGAGCCCCATTATATTTAATGTACTTACAGAGAGAAGTTTGGTTGGGATAGTTCATAGCAGCTGACGAACATGTTACATACAAGTTTTATAGTACACATTACAAGAGTGAAATATACAAAATGTGCGTTGGCTCCAGAAGGAAGCTTTGTGCCAAAAACAGCTGAATACTGGTTACATACAATATGAAACAAAGCAACATACAGAAAAAAATACTTACTATTAGCAGGCGTATTTACTGCAAAGACCAAATAACGGTAAAGAAAAGTGAGCACAAGAAGGTACATCCCACATCGACATTTACGGAAGCTTACTGTGTTTTAAGAAAAAGGATCCGTAAAGGGATATACCCACACCCCTTTAATGCTAGATATCTGCTCTGCTGTTCCTATAATCCTTTGCCACTGCTGGCTTCCACAAAGAAATAAAGCAGATCTGTAGGGTCTCCTGTGTTAGGGCACATTCACACAACCGTATGTATTTTGCGGTGCTTCAGAACGGACACATAGATGCGTACAGCACAC
Source organism: Rhinella marina (assembly GCA_900303285.1). Lineage (NCBI taxonomy): Eukaryota > Metazoa > Chordata > Amphibia > Anura > Bufonidae > Rhinella > Rhinella marina. The sequence continues at coordinate 68,992 of ONZH01026706.1, forward strand.
GGTGTGATGTCCACATTTTTTGAGTCTCCATTGAAATAAATGGGTCCGCAGAAAACGTGGATTGGATGTGGACCAAATAATACAGTTGTGTGAATGGGGCCCTAAACTGAGAGCAGTATACTGTGCGACAAAGGCAGAGCAACGGGAACTGTGGTGGCTTCATGTTTCTGTAGCACCTCTGACACTTTTTTCTAGCAATGTTCGGAGCCGCTACGCTAAGAACCCCCACCAAATGGACATTTATGGCATACCATGGCAAGATGCCAGCCAGGTCTGTCCTGAGAAAACACTTTTCAATGCTTACGTGAGTCCTGTTTCTCCCTCCCATGTGGCGTGATGGCTGTCCCTGTATATTAACTCATCAAAGAAAGGCTGTCCATCATCCTGTGTAGGTGAAACAGGTTGACTCCATGAGTCTTAGCTTTTTACATGATAATACCACATAAAATCATAGAAATCTATATGTACTGTATATATCTACAAGCTTAGCATCTCCACCTCTACCAAACAGGAAAGCAGGAGAGACCTGAGGCAGCCACTTTAAATCTAAAAGTGAGACCATCCGGCTTGGTCGACTGACATATTCATACTGTATAAGAACTCTAATATCAGGACACTTATCCAATGAAAAACATCCATCGGGATAGGTTAAAAAAAGAATGACTGCTAAAGGCCCCACCATTGGGGCCCCCAGATTACTAGAACGGGTGGTGTGATCTCCCTGTTCCTCCTCACTGCACAAACACCACTAGAGTCAATGTCTATGGGGCCAATGGAAACAGCAAAGCACTGTATTCAGCTCTACTCGTCACCGGCATAGACAATGAATGGAACCACCATTCAAACCTCTCCTCAATGCCATCACTGAGAAGGAACGGGTGGATTAGGACCTTCTCTCTAGTCATCCTGGTGGTCCCAGTAGTGGGTGATAGGTAACAAATATTTTTTGAAGGATTTCCTCTTCAAACATCAGCAGAAGTTGTTTTCCGCTTGTTTGTTCAGACAGGTGCTATCAATGTCAATATAAAGGTGAACGGCAAAGCAGCATCAACACATTTGGTTTAATTCTGTGTACCATAAATCTTATCCTGTCAACTCCAAAGGTAACTCCCTACCACAGAGTATCTCCCATTGGCGTGCAAGTAGTGAGATCAGCTTTTCACGGCAGTCCGCACTGGGTATGAAGATGTACCACTGGACTTCTCGCTCTCCAACACACGACTTCTGGATATCAGATGGGCTTAAAGATTCTCCAAAATGATCCATTGATAAACTATGCATCAGGTCTTGGTTACTGGAGTCATCAAAGACAAATGTTAGCGTTTGGGGTAAGTTTGATAACCCATTAAAACGTGGTCTAAATCCCTTATACGCCTCCCGTCCATTAACTGATACTTATCTCTCTTTGGGGGTTCTTTAACAAATCGGGAAGAGGGTAACTAATGTAATCTTCATTGAACAAAAACAGGTCTGAGCTTGTAAGGATGAGGGTCCTTGGCTGCAGCAAAGCCTCATGTTCGGGTCCTTCAGCAGAATCCACATGAAATGCCAGAACATATAGCAAAATATTCAGAGATGGTAGGATGCCAGAGGAGTCATTCTGCTCCGTCACAATGTAGGTGAGGTCTCCAATCTCCTCTTCATTGGGGTAAATGAATTTCACTCTACTGGAATGAATTAGTTCATAATTTTCCAGTTTCCCTAAAAAAAAAAAAAAGAAAAAAAAAGAAAATTTTTTTACTTACTAAATCTCAATACGACTACTGGTAAATCAGCACAATGCAGTGCCATAGGACAAGGTACAGAATTTAAGGCACGTGGGCTGAACACTTTCATGCAGAAAAAACTAAAGGCAATATATCACCTATATATTTTTTTACTAATTAAAACCAAAAGCTGGTCATATTCTTTTTCTTAATTTATTTTTTATTTAGTTTTACAATAGTTTTGCTATTGTATTTCCTGTGCAGGGTTATGGGGACAGCTATCTCATCTTAGCCGCTGTTTACAGCATTCAGAGATATGCTTTATATTTTTGAATTCTATGGGAGAGTTTTGCAGACATGTTCAGTCACATGTGCAGAGGTCATTGGGCAGGGAAGGGGAGGAGATAAACAGTGTACATCACCTATAATGAATGTGTGATCCCATGTTATCTATATATATCGATGTTACCTTCCATTGTAATCCTGTCTGTGATGACACTGAGATGACTGAGGCGCAGCCTGATACAGATATACTTAGGATCCAGGCTGCCATGCGAAGACATTGGCATCTCGTAATCTTATTCTGCCTCTAAACCACTCGGATGCCACAGTTGCTATTGACAGCGGCATTTAGGGGGTTGAACGATCCAGATCAGGCCATTAGAGCAGGAGCCCAGCTCTCATGTGACAACCAAGCCCCCGTTCTCCTATGCATGGGTGACGGTGGCCTAACCTAAGGTCTGTTAGTGAAGCTGTAGAACTGCATACTGGTGGTTACTAACGGGTTAAAAGGATTCTCCACTATAGACAATCCCTTCTTGTTATAAAGGTCAAATGACAATACTGTAAGTGGATTGATTGACCATAAAGTGTCCCTGCTGGGACCCATTGCGATGAGCAGTTACCTGTGGGGAAACCTGGAGGCAAGTGAGCAATTTCCCTGCAGCGCCACCACAGGGGAAATTTAGAAGTGCATAGAGCTGAGTTGCAATAGCAAGCACGACCCCATGGACAGGTCCAGTGCTAGTTTTGGAAGAAAGCAGCTACGTTTTTCTAATCCTGGACAACCCTTTTAACCCAAGTTTGCACTTACAAAAAAGAGTGCCAACATATAAACAGTTTATGAGCTTCTAGTGTCAGGAAAACGTGTGGCTGAGAACAGGCACAGTATCCAAAGGGCCACGATGGTGAGTAACTAGGTTACACTCAGGGCTGTGGAGTCGGTAAGCCAAAGCCCCGACTCCGACATTTCCCCTCACCCCCGACTCCGACTCCCTCATACATGGAGCATGTTTAAGTGATAACTTTAAACAAATTTGCATAAAATCAATGGCACAGATAAGTCATGACAAAAACAGTTTGTAATCTATCAGGCTTCTCTGGGTACAGCTCACTTAGGGCCTAATGAGAGGCGTAGCTAGAGGTTCAGCACATGGGGGGACGAAACACACTTGAGTGGGCCCCCCACTTATTGGCTTCCCAAACGCACATTTCCAACTTCACAGGCACATACTACTAGTTGTGGTTATAATACTGTATTAGCAAGATGACTATATAAACTGCTAGATCATCTATGCTGTTAAGTACAGTACAATAGACTTTCTACATACCCTACTCTAAATACTCTACCACATAATGCAGTAAAATATAGGATTAATAGGAGTAAAAAAGGGGATTCCTATGTTAAAGGAAATCTGTCCCCAGCTTTTACATCACTAAACTAACAGTCCCTTGCCCCCATCAGACCTCAGATTGGCTTAATGTGCCCCCAATCAGACCTCAGATCAGCGTATTGTGCCCCCATCAGACCTCAGATCAGCGTATTGTGCCCCCATCAGACCTCAGATCAGCAGAAATGTGCCCCCATCAGATTCTCAGATCAGCAGAATGTACCCCATCAGACCTCAGATCAGAAGAATGTGCCCCCATCAGACCTCAGATCAGCAGAATGTGCCCCCATCAGACCTCAGATCAGCAGAATGTTCCCCCATCAGACCTCAAATCGGCTTAATCTGCCCCCATCAGACCTCAGATTGGCTTAAGGTGCCCCCATCAGACCTCAGATCAGCTTAATGTGCCCCCATCAGACCTCAGATCAACAGAATGTGCCCCCATCAGACCAGACCTCAGATCAGCAGAATGTGCCCCCATCAGATCTCAGATCAGCAGAATGTACCCCCATCAGACCTCAGATCAGAAGAATGTGCCCCATCAGTCCTCAGATCGGCTTAATGTGCCCCCATCAGACCTCAGATTGGCTTAATGTGCCCCCATCAGACCTCAGATCGGCTTAATGTGCCCCCATCAGACTCCATAATGGAAGCGCTCACTTGTATTCCCCCCCCCTCCCCCCCAGTAGCTACGCCTCTGGGCCTGATGTATGAAAACTGTCTAGGTCTAAGACTTTTTTGTTGCCCATAGCAACCAATCAGAGCTCCTCTTTCATTTCTCCAGAGCACTATATGAAATGAAAGGGGAGCTCTGATTGGTTGCTATGGGCAACAAAGAAACTTCTACACCTAGACAGTTTTCATACATAAGGCTCTAGGTGTTTTACATCAGCAGCAGATAGAAGCCATGAGAGCAGCTAACCTCTCCAAACATGAGCTCAGATGAAACATAAAGCAAACAGAAAGAACATGCACTGGACATAAAGGGCAGTACACAGTCATCTCAACTAAAAGCCTAAATCCTTAGATCAGGAATAGAACAGACATTTATAGGACATTTCATCATTTTCACAAATTCTTATAAAAATATATTCAGCACTTATTGCACTGAACTAAATGTACTGATTCATTATATATTTTAGGAGTCGGAGTCAGTCCATTTTATACCGACTCCACCAAAATGGTGACCGACTCCGACTCCACAGCCCTGGTTACACTGCAGCTGGATTTGGACATGTCATTGTGTACTGGATTATAAAAGGGAGGACATGGCATCAAATACATTATAAGGGAATCGATAAAGTCATAGACTCCAGAATTCTGGCTTTAAAAGTCCCAAATTAAGACTTTTTGGGCTTATTTGAGTTGCGACATTTAGCATTTTTACACCACTCACTCCAGAACTGTCTTAACCCTACTCCATTAAAGGTGTGGCGCAGAAACTGGAGTAACATCTCAAGACAGAAGTGGTTTTAATGATGCGCCAAATTTATCAAACATCATGCAACACTTAATGATTTTGGTGTCAATTACGGCAACGCAGACTCCTGCAAAACTGAATTAAAAATTCTGCTTGCAATAAATCTTCTTTTCATTGTGATTCCAAATCTAAATGGTGCAATGAACTTCCGGCAACTAATAATCCAGCACTTGTTTATAAACTGCAATAGACTATGGAAGATGCAAAACAGAAGACTGCGAAGACAGAATCAGTCTGGATAAAAAAAAAAACTGTTATATGACGGATTTTGTGTTAACATTTTACAGTATTTTGGTCTGTGTTCCTGCTAGATGTTCCCATATCTAAAGAGCACCGTAGCTGATCTGCACCACCTACCATGTAGCCTTCAGCCAGCAGCAGCAACCTGAAAACCAACTGAAAGTGACCTTGGCTTGCAAGAAGACGCGTTTTCCCTCAGTGGCCATAATTATTAGAAGACGTATTTCCCCTCAGTGGTCATAGTAAGGGGCAGGCCTTTATTTGGAATGCCAAGCATGGTCCACATTCTTCTGTTTTCCTGTTTTTGGAGACTTTTTTTCTCTCCTTGACAATACTTCCTGTCTTACGTGAGATAAGAATGACTGGAACGTCAATGGTTGTTTAAGGCTGCCTTCCTGGTTAAGGAACATGTCACCAGACTGAAAGACGCACAAACTGGAGTAAAAGGGAAACAATCACTCAGCTTTCCCAGATGCCCTTTTTCTCCTGTCACCGACGCCGTTCACACACAAGAGTCCTGTCAGCCGACAGTTATATCCGCCACTCCACCATTAGATGTGCACGCTGGAATCAACTGAGCGTGCACATTTATTTCAACAGGCAAAGGGGACACAGGCTGGAACAGATAGGTTCAGTCTTTGTGGTTAAACTGGGTTCTATGGCTGTTATTTTATGAAAATTACAATAAAAAAACAGGAGTATGTCACGTGGGAACACTCCCATAGAGAACTTGCTTTAGGCCCCATTCAGATAGATCCATATATGTTATATGAATAGATAGATCTAGCACCATGAAAAGGACAGATTCACGTCCAGGTAGTGATAACTTTCGTGCACTTAAATTCAGCAGAAATAAATGCCATATATGACATAAGTTATTATTTTTGTTCAGTCAAATTACCTTTATCTGTATATACTGTACAATCACATATCACACAAAATGAAAATTACTTTTCTCAGGGCATGTTCAGACGTAGGACTTTGGGCCTAAGATTCTGTGCTGAAAACCAGGCCAAATCTGCGCGGAAACCGCCTCAGACTGTTTTCAATGGGAGGCCGCGCTGCAAATTATGTGGCTAAAGGTTTTTGCTGCTCGGTTTTCAAGACCACGCCAAGAATGTAGAGGTCCCTTCTGGGAGTGGGTACTGTGCGGGCCCCTCACAAAGCCACAGCCTGCTCACGGTTTAACTCCATTTAGGGGCTCAACACCTAGAGCAGAACCCACAGCGGTTTTTGTTATGGGATACACAAAGGTTTTTGTCATGGACAAAATCCTCCGTCTGAACATACCCTCACTTTTTAATGTGGTGTATTTGGGATTTTTATTTTTTCCTTTTTTTATTCCCCACTTTCAAAAAAAGTTTTCAGTTTTCTGTGCACATATGAGAATTTGCGGGAAAAGTTGAATTCTTTGATAGCCCTATTTAGCACAGCTTGTATCGGAAAACAGGAAAAATATTCTTTGTGGGATGAAAATGGGGAGAAAAAAAAAATGTGCTCCTCAACACGGGTGTAACCAAACTTGATGGCAAGTGCAATGTTTTTAATTAAAAATCTTGAGCTTGTTACCTGTTTTCTTTTTCCCAAATTCAGAATAGAAGTCTTTCTCAATCGGTTCAGGAGAAGGTGTCCGTTCCAGCAAGGATAATGCAGACATTAGGTGTTGTACGAAGGAATGTGTTGTGTAGCTGTCTCTGGTCAGACACGTCACAACATGATTTGGAGAAGAACCTGACAGCAAATAAAGTACAATTAAACAGGAACTTCTTTACAAAAAGATTCACTTTCTGATATCATTTAAAGTGCATCTGTCAGCAGATTTGTACCTATGACACTGGCTGACCTGTTACATGTGCACTTGAAGACATCTGTGTTGGTCCCATCTTCATAGGTGCCCGCATTGCTGAGAAAAATGATGTTTTAATATCTGCAAATGAGCCTCTAGGAGCAACGGGGGCGTTGCCGTTACACCTAGAGACTCTGCTCTTTTTGCATCTGCCGCATCCTCTGCAATTTGATTGACAGGACCGGGCAGTGAAAACATCTAAACCCGCCTGTAGAGTTCAGAGCTCCTGGAAAAGTTTACATTGCAAACTTTTCTATGACCACCACAATTGGACAATCATGGTGGTCAAAAACTTCTACTGGCCAGCCAGGAGGAGGGCTCAGGTGGCCCCCTGGGCATCGGCCCACTAGGTAATTTCCTTGTTAAGTCTATGGCCAATCTGCGTCTGGACATGGTGATGTGGAGGTCAGAACCCTTCATATGTCGCTATTACATGGGGAATAGAAAATTAGCTTGTACAGTAAGGGGCTCACAAAGGGGTTAATGTTAACTGATCATGACTATGTGGTACCCGTAAAACCACATGGCTATTATCAGTCAACAATCAATTGATTTAACCACACAGACATGCATGTCCTCATAGTGATGAGAGATACTAGGGAGTCTGCCGTTATTAGAGATAATGCACTACTACATATTACTAAGAATTAGAAGTCACTTGGGTATTCAGTCACCTGTATAAATGCATTTGGCCTCGTGCTTTGATAAGGTCACAGAAATCCTTGATGATATATAATATTCTTAGGAGTTATAAATACTGTATATATCATTTTTGCCAGTGACCACATACAGTGTGTAAAAAACCTACAGCAGAAAGATGATCTTACCTGTTATTCTAAAGAACTGATCAAAGAGTCCAATGTTCACAGACTGCAGGTCACTAAATGGAATTACAATGCAAGAACAAGGGTGAAATGTGCCTGATGACCCTGATCTGATGTGGCTGCAGTTATCTAATGAAAAAGGCAGGAAAAATAGTAAATATTGGCCATAATATCACAGATAGGTTTTTGCAAATTTTACAAAGACTTAAAGAGGACCTGTCACCACTCCTGACATGCCTGTTTTAATCGCTTCATGCATTCCCCATGTAATAACAATTCTGGAACATCTATTCTTATGTCTGTATGTTGTGCCATTCCTTTATTATTTGCACTAGAAGTTATGAATGAATTACTATTTGTCTTCAGTAAGGGAACAGAGTGGAGGTAACAAGTTGGGGGGGTGTACCTGAACAGACTGAACATGACAGCACTGATTGGATAGAGTCAGACTGTGCAGATACACACCCCCAACTGGCTACCTCCCCTCTGTTCCTTTACTGAAGACAAATAGCAATTCATTCATAACTTCTAGTGCAAATAATAAAGGAATGGCACAACATACAGACATAAGAATAGATGTTCCAGAATTGTTAGTACGTGGGGAATGCATGGAGCTATTAAAACAGGCATGTCGGGAGTGGTGAAAGGTCCTCTTTAATATGCTGTTGGTACAATTATAGCTCTTATATGCGGTCTGTTCTTGTATATTTGTTTTTAAAGGCCATGCACACTTTCCGGGGCAATTTTTTAAATTATTTTTTATTATTATGGCATTTTGCTTATTTTGGGCTAAAAATCATTTTTTCAATAGTTTTTTTTAAATTAAATATATTAAGCTGTTGTGTCACAACCGGTTAACTGTAAATTCAGAGCCTGTTACTAGAGAAACTCAAGGCTGCACAGAGACAGGGGTTCCAAAGTTTTAATAAAGATCAATTGAAAAGATGATTTTAAACTCAAAAAGAGTATAATGCAATCATAAAATGCATGCCCCAAAGGTGTACATAGCCTTTAACTTCTTGCTACAAATAAAATCTTAACTTTTTATTTTTTTTTATGGAAGATGGATCCTCCTGCTTTCCTTAGTTATAGCTCTTAAGACTCATAAGACTATTGGGATATGAAAGTAGCAAAACTTTAGCAACTAGGCTGAAAGGGAGTCTGTCAGCAGTTTTGGACAAGGTGAACAGTTGACAGCACTGGGTAGGGGCTGGAGAAAGTAGTACAAATATACCTTTTGTGGAATTTTTCTCATCAGGAGAAGTGTGACAATGAAGTTTTATTCTGCCAGATTCTTATGCTTACGGCAAAGCTTCACTGTCAATTGCTCTCTGCATTGAGCTGCTTCACAGCCCTCTCACCTCTGCTCTGAGTGACAGCTGTAGCATCCAACCAGGAGACCACAACAGCTGTCACTCAGAGAAGGGGGGGCAGTGAAGCAGCTCAATGTAGAGAGCACTACAAAGTGAAGTTCCACCTCCACCGCGCTTGAAAAAGTAGAATTTGGCAGAATAAAAGTTCATTTTCACGCTACCTCTGACGAGAGTAGCTCCACAAAAGGTATACTTGTACTGCTCTACCCAACCCCTATCTAGTTCTGCTAACAGTTCAATATGGTCAAAACTGCTGACAGACTCCCTTTAACATCTACTATTTCCCTCCACCATCTTGGTATCAAGAATCTTCATTTATTGCAGGCATGTACAATCACTTACCCTGTGGATTTTGATTTGCGCTTTTACAAGTGTCATCCAGCACAAAATAAATTGCTTTTGTTGACAATAAGACACATGACGTCATTTCCGAGTCTGGTAATTGATACAGCGTCACCGAGGACCACATCAAGTACCTTAATTCCTCATTGTCAACCTATAAAATAATCAATGTTATTAGATATTACGACTGCACAATGTTCGCACAGTAAGGTTATGTTCACACCTGTGATGAAGGTCCTGTTAGGGGCCACCATTCCTGTTTTTGTGAATGCAGGACTGAATAGCACAGCACACTATTTCGTTCACAAAATGAAGGACACCATCACAGAAACCCGACCTACAACATTATAGTCAATGGAATCAGGTACAGTTGGTGTCGGACAAATGTCAGATCTGTCACTGCTGTTACTTTAATTTTTCTGTTCCTATACAAGCACAGACAAACTGAAATTACAGTACAAATGTGAACATTGCCTAATTAAAGGGATTCTCAGGGAATTAAGAATATGAATAAACTTAAATATTACTTTATTATAAAAATATTCCCAAATACCTTTCATTACTTATAATGGCTTGTTTTGTCTGGGGAGCAATTATTAGAAGAAATAAAATGGCCGCTGTCCTATTAGTGCACACAAAACCTGTCCTAATCACACAGGAGGACAAGTTACTTCACAACACTGAGGTAAAGACCTGCCTCATCCTCCTCTCTGCTCTACTTATCAGGAATTGCGATCTTAAATACAGTTTAATATGATCTTCAGATAAATCTCTGTAGGAATGGAGTTCATGAGGAGACATGAAGTACAGAAAGGAGGGTGAGGATGTGGCTGATGAGCAGAAACACTTGTATGCAGTCTCCATTACCACAGCCCCACATTACCACAGTCTGTCCTGTCCATCCTCTCACTACTTCATGTCTCCTCATGAACTCCATTCCTACAGAGATTCAGCTAAAGTTGTGTGGATTAATAGGACGGCGGCCATTTTATTTCTCCTGATCATTGCTCCCCAGACAAAACAAGCCACTATAACAAATGAAAGGTATTTGGGAATATTTTTATAATTAATATTTAGATATTTTCATATTCTTAATTCCCGGAGAACCCCTTTAAGCTGGCCATACATGCACTCATAAATCAATGCCTACTACCTGTATCTTCATGCAACAAAATTAATGGAGCATCTTCTCATATAACTCTATTTTGTACACTATTTTGTCCTCTATTATTTCTACCAAACAGTGCTGCCAGAGACAGACCTCAGTGAATGACTGGCCTTGACTGTGCCCAAGTGACAAGAGCCCTAGCAATGACATGCCCCTTAGGGACATGTCACCGCTGAGGCCAGTCATTAGCTGCAGCGGCGCCTGTGACCCCATCTGTGAGGAAGTTGATGAAAGGGGACTGGAAGTTCAGTGAAGACTGTCAGGGAACCACAGAGCTGAAACAGAGCAGGTAAGTCTAGATCTCGTCTCAGGTACAGCTGGGTCAAGTGGGGTCCATCTAATAAGGTGACCACTACACTACACTGGACTTAAAGCAACCTGGGGTCAGTCCCTGTGCCATAGCTATACAGTGGTCTCAGGTCGTTGCAAGCTGATATTCTAATAATGAGTATAACAATGCTATTCTGGTACATGTGAAGGTGGAGCAGTAGAACATACAGACAAAAAAAAACAACTTAGCTTTTCTTTAAGATGCTGAGCAAAAGAACTTTATTTATAATGGCAGAGTATAAGACCACCGCTCGTTACCTCAGAGATGCTGCCATGAAAGAATTTCACAATGCTTCTCCCATTAAGGGCAGAAATGAAACGCAATGGTGTAGATGCCGCCAAATGAAATGGAATCTGATTTTCTCCCGACAATTTCTGAAATAAACTTTCAGAAGGGTATAATGTTGGTAGTGTCATCTGGGATTTAGGACTGCGAGAAAAAAAAAAAAAGTAAAGATCATTCAATTACAATTTTTTTAATTATTGCATTGTACTTATTTTGAGCTAAAAATCACTTTTTCAATTGGTCTTTATTAAAAATATGGAATCCTTTTTTGTGTACAGAGCTGAGATGCTGTATTAGCAGCCTAAGGATTTTCTGTCTTTTCCGTCATGTGGGGAGCTGACGGAATACTTTTCTCTGCTCTCTGACACTATAAACACTCATTATATACTCATTTTCAATTGGTCTTTATTAAAACTGTTGAGCAGTTTTCCCTGCACAGCTTTCAGTTGATCTAGCAGCAGGATCTGAATTTTCACTCTTTTCACTTTCACAGAGAGGCTCTTCATCTCTGACTTTATAAACACATTAAAGCTCAATTCTTATCTTACTGCTAAGAATGTGGCTTAAGTAAGTGTTTATGACCTCTTAAGGCGGTATTACACAGCCTGATGTGGCAGAGGATTGTCAGGAGAAAAACAGTTAACCCTTTGTGACAGAATGGCTCAATATTTTTAATAAAGACGAATTGAAATAATTATTTTCAGCCCAAAATGAGTGAAATGCAATCATACATAAAAATTGATCCCAGAGGTGTACATAGCCTTTAACCGCTTCAGTACTGAGCTACTTTTCACCTCGAGTCCCAGGCCAATTTTTTAAAACCCGATACGTGTCACTTTATGTGTAACCCCATTTTGGAAACTACAGGATAAGGCAGTGATGGCTAACCTCTGGCACTCTGGCTAACCTCTGGCACAGTTGTGGTGAAACTACCCCTCCCAGCATGCTCCATTTATTTCTATGGAGTTCTGAGAACAGCCAAGCAAGTATACATTTTGGGAGTTGTAGTTTTACCACAGCTGGAGTGCTTGAGGTTAGCCATCACAGGAATAAGGTGACAGTTTTATTGGTACTATTTTGGGGTACATATGATTTTTGATCGCTCAATATTACGCTTTTTGTTAGACAAGGTAACCATAAATGGCTGTTCTGGCAAAGTTTTTACAGGGTTCATCTGAAAGGAGAGGTCATGTGTTATTTTTATAGAGTAGGTCGTTAGGGACGAGACAATACCAAATATTTTTTTATTTCTCTGCCGATCAGTTTGTGTAGGGCTTGTTTTTTGTGGGATTAGGTGACAGTTTTTCATTTTTTCTTTTATGGCAATCACCTGAGGGGGTAGATCATGTGATATTTTTATAGAGCAGGTCGTTACGGATACAGCAATACCTAATATTTGTATTTTGTTTATTTTTGTTAAGTTTTACAAAGTAAAAGCTTTTTTGAAAAGGAAAAAAACTTTGTATTTGTGTTGCCATTTTCTGAAAGCCTTTGTTTTATTTTTCTGCCAATTGTCTTGTGTAGGAGCCCATTTTTTGCGGGATGAGGTGATGGTTTGATTGGTACCATTTTGGGATACATATAACTTTTTGATCGCTTGGTATTACACGTTTTATGAGGCAAGGTGACCACAAAATGGCTATTTTGCACAGTTTCTATTTTTTCATGCATAGCCTTTTACACCGACTCCTGGGAGCTGGATTTCATAGGCTTCCATAGAAAACAAGCCTTAATGCCTGTGCAAGGCATTGGGCTGCCTTCCCAGGCATCGGGTCCCCGTCATCAGTGTGGGGACCTGATGGAGAAGGGGAGGGAGCCTGGACTCTCCACAAGCCCCGTGTATGCTGTGGTCAGCGCTGACCGTGGAATACAAGGGGTTAACACATCGGCATTAGTGACAGCTGGGCCCGTGCTGCTGATCGGGTAGGTGCAGCTACTGCTCCACTTGTAAGGTGCTGAGACTCCAGGCACCTCCCACAGCGCCATACAGGTACGGTGCTGGTATTCTACAGGTTAAGGAGGTCCACTGAGTAATTTGTCCAAGTCCAGTTCCAGGAGGCAGTCAATAGTCAAATGTTGAAAGTCCAAAATATATTTAAAGAAATGTACAGAGATAGCTGTCAGTCACTGATAGGACCGCCTCCTAGACTACAAAGCCCAGAATGAGCAGAGATTTAAATGAATAAAATTCAAGTTTTACTGAATCTTTTAACACACTTCCACACCCATAAAACAAAGGTCTTACCTTATAGTTGGCAGTTGGGTCTGGTTTGCTAGAACATGATCTGTGGTCTTCACATTGATTAAAGATTTTAAAACGACTATACTTTTAACATCGTGAACTGAACTCCTCACTAACTTGTAGAGCGATAAGAAGTGACTTTTATCATCAGGTAGCACAAACAATGCAGTAACAGTAACGGAGTCCAAAATGAACTGGAGCACATGGCTGTCCTGAAGTGACTGCTTAGCGTCAGTGTACTGGTGTGCAGGATGGATGACTACAGAGGCAATAGGAATCCTGCTGAGCTTGAAAGAGTTGTGGGAATAGGCAGCCATACTTTTACCCTGACAAACCATATGGAAATCAATTCTGATTATGACCATATTTTGTGGTGTGAGAAACAGCCAAACCAGACAGGACTTATCCCTGTTTTGTTCACTAAAGCCACGTTTGGTACAACTAAGTGATGGAACACAAAAGTCTGGGCCCAATTCGGTGTTCTCAAACTGGAGAACTTCTTGGGAACCTAGCTCTGAATTGTCCTCCTCGCAATAAAACAGACAGGGAAAATACCCCTTCACTTCACAGTCTGCTAAATGAACCTGATGTTCTTCGGTAAGGCGTTGGAAGAAGCCTTGGACGCCGGTTCCATGCACTGCGGAAAAGATATGGCGCACAGTCGTACATTTTTGTGAGCACTGTAACTGTAAACATGATGAAAACTCCTCCAAATTCTGAGCATCTGTAAGAATAACGACAAAATCTTCTCCATTTCTCACACTCAATGCCAGGCAGCTTTCTGGTATGAGAAAAGTCATTTCCGTAAAATCTCCATAATAATAATAGCCGACCAGTTTTATTGAGGAAGGATGGAAAAGGTGTGGTTGCTGAAGCTGGTCACCGTACACCTCAAACAAGGCAAGTAAAGTATCAGTTAACACAATGCATGAAGAAAACTGCTTAACTTCTCGCTGGAGATGGATTGTGAAGTTCCAAAGTACCCGTATAATACTGACATCGGTGTCTTGTGAAGGAGGTCCGTTTGAAAAATTGTGGTCTCTCTCATGGAGTCCCATCTCAAAATAGCCATCCCCTGGCTCACAACTTCTGGAATCAGCGCTTGGATTATCCCTGGTTTCCACTGTCCCCTCGAGGTGTAGCTTCTGTTTTAATGCATGGGCAATCGATGTAGAAAAATATGGGCTAAAATCCTGATTACTCGTAGGATATGAAAGACAAGGAATAGGAAATACTGAGCTGTGAAGATCTGGTACTACTGTGGTTTCCTCTTCTACGTGACTAGAAGGGCCAAAAGAAAAAAAAGTAAATTAGGATATTAACCAATACTATTAGAAATTTTAAAAAATATCCAACAAGCAACCAACAATGGAAGGGCATCTGCTAGGAACAACCCATTTGCTAGAGGGGTCCCTTGATGGTAAGCAGATCACAGGATATTCTGCTGCCGAGATGTTCAGAGATCAGCAATAATCTGTGGAGAACCTGGCTGACCATGTACATTACTTAGCTCTCTTGTCCAATAGCTATTCCTTCCGACTCTCCCATACACATAAATGCTCATCTTGGTCGAGCATACATGTGTTCTCCGACAGTGGCTTATCTCCCTCAAGAAATATATTCAAAGTTACCACCCAAGAAAGAGAACCATCTCGCCAGTGCCACCTATTGGACCTTTTTGCATATTTTGGCATTGCCAAAAAGTTTCCATACAGGACTGGTCTCTTCATGGAGATTTAGCACCCTGCCTAAGTAATTCAATTGAGGAGAAAACAATCCTTCTTTCCTCTAAATCTGCCATAAGAAAGAGTCAGAACAGCCCCATATACAATAGTTAACCAGCTGATCATGCTAAAATTGGGGGGGTTCGGCCAACACTGTCTAAAGGGTTTGCTCAGTTCTTCTGCAGTGACATGTGCACAATGACGTACTGGGAAACAGCAGGTCACCACAGCAGCCAATCACGGTCCTCAGCTGCAGGCCAGTCTGGACAGTGATTGGCTGTAGCGGTCATGTGCCGCATCCCGTCACATAAACAAACTGCAGCAGGAGGACCGCACCAGCGCCACAGGTAACGGTGACAGAGAAAAGGGGGAGTATAACCAAGCAATTTTAGTGGTTGTCAGATTTTTAATTATCTCCGACAATAATCTTTAAGTACATAGCAGCATGTATAGTACAGCCGATTACAGCTATCTCCGGAATTCCCACAGAAATGAATGGAGCGGCCGCACACATGCCCGACTGCCTTTGCATTCATTTCAGGGTGCCCACATTCTTGTGATTGGTGGTGGTCCCAGCGGTAGGACCACCACCGATGCTCTATCCTGTGGTTAGGGGATAACAATGTAACCAGAATAGCCCTTTAAAGTTTTTAATGTAGGAAAAGACTACTGAAGGCCATTCAGGGCGTGCGTGTGAAACACTTACCTGACCAAATTAAGATTATTGTGGTTGACTGGCAAAGATTCATCACATGGTGTTTGCTGAAATAAAGAGATGATCAAATCACCACCGCATACTACTACACACCAAAAGTCATTGCGAAGGTGATGTGGCCTCATTCCAATAGGGAACATATATTTGTGTGTGATTTTTTTATTTTTTCGTAGAAGCACTAAGCTCAAATTCAATTAGGAGATATAAAATGCAAATATAAAGTACATCTTTTAATGAAATAATGCAAAGCCAATATATTGACTTCCAATACATTACTTAGGGCCATCTTACACAGCCCAAGGATCGGGAATTATAGGATATGAACACTTGTTCCTGATACCTGACCCATGTAAAGCTGCTGCCGATCACCTGACTGTAAATGGGTTGTGCTGTCCACAATATGACAATTCTTATTGCACTTCATTTTACATGGGACCAAGTGAAAGGCCCTTTTAGTCCCCATGCACTCAACCGTATTTTTGCTGCGCATCTGATCCTCTTTTTTTGAGGATTGAATGCGGGGCCGCAAAACAAGAGGATAGCATATCCGTATGTCCATTCCACAAAAAAGACAGAATGGTTTGCAGTTTTAACATAGGATGGGACATGCGGAATGCACATGACCAGTATCCGTCTTTTGCAGACTGCAAAATGGATACGGTTGTGTGCATGCTACCTAAACAAGTGCTGATTAACTTGTCGATCTGTGCTCGCTATTGGCTCAGCATCATGTAATAGGACCCTTAGAAACAGACGTGATTAAGAAAAACATTGGATTATAATGCATGGGAATACAAAAAATGAGCAATAACTTGGAAACCCAAGAGCCATTGCAATCCCACATAACCAAAGTAAGCAGAAGCTTAGAAATCTATGTACACAGCAATGGTTAGAGAGTGAATGTAAGGTTTTTAAGGTTTTCCATGTGACATGCACACATCAAACAAAGGGGGACATTTATCATCCAGTCTGCTGGGGTTTTACCCAACACTCGCCACTCTTCAAAGTGGTGAGCATTGATTGGCTGGCGTAGGCAGTCCATCACATTTATAATAACATATGCCGCGAAACTGGCAAAGATTAAAGTAGAGATCAAGCAAGGAAGCTGGTGTAGGTCTCTGATGACCTCATCGATGACATCATCAATAAAAATCTAGCTTTCTTATCAGGACCCGCCAAGATGCACAACAAATATTAGGAACCATGCATCTAAAGCAAGCAGAGGAGATAATACAGAGAATGTCTGATCTGAGACCATTGTGGCATATTGCTAGGATATGCCACCAATGTCAGATACAGTAGGTGTGGGTCCAGAACGGGACGGCTGAAGTGAGCAGAGCGGCTGCACATGTCCGGCTGCCCGCCATCCATTTCTATGGGACTGCCGAAAATAGCCGAGCACTGGCAGTCCCATAGAAGTGAACTCAGCAGTGGTCATGCTTGCATAGTGCGATCACCGTTCATTTTTATAGAGTTCCATAGAAACAGGACCTGCACCTATCTGACATAGGAGGCACATTCTAGTGTAAAATGCCTGTCTAGATAAATGTCCCCCAAAGTTTAAAAAAAAAAGTCGAGAAGGGTGTATTATAATTCCTTTAGCACAATAGTCTGTGACTGTAATATCACCTCTGTGTTTTGGCCCCCATCATGTATGGAATGTTGAACGCCGCATTTTTGTTCACTTGTCAAGCTACTGGAGAATTTGTTGATTGAGGAGAGGTCTAAGAAACACAAAACAATCAGTCACTTGTAAGGAACACATCCTGGCGACTACTACAAATCTAAAAAATGTTCAGCATATTTATACTTTGTCATTTCTTTTTGCCTTTTTAGTAGTACACCATTTTACAGTACAAGTGATTGAAGACCCACTTGAACTGCAAACTCCCAGCCGATCTACAACCAGTGTGGAGAGACACATGGAGCCTACTGGACGGTACCGATGTTGAGGCAGCTGTACGATTCCCCAAGGCGCCTTGTGCATTTGACCCACCAATTAGAAGAGGAGCCATGTGCAAGACTCGTCTGGGGTATGATTGAGTCAGTAACTGTTCAGCGTGCTTCCTGTGTCTCTCAACAGCAAATGGGGCGAAATATTGCAAATAGCGTGACACTTTAAGCTGTGGAAGCCCTACTGCAAGAAGCAGCAACTGCAAAATGAAAACAGACTTTAAGGCCCCATTCACACGACCGTGTGAATGGGGCCGTATCTATCCGCAAAATTGCGGGAATAGATGCGGCCCCATTCACCTCTATGAATGACCCCATTCACCTCACCTCTACCTCTTTTGAAGCATGTCCTATACTTGTCCGTGCGCACGGACAAGTATAGGCATTTTCAATGGGGCCGCACAGCGTGTGTTCCGCAGCGCAGTAATGCGGGCCCGCAAATATACTTTCGTGTGAATGGAGTCTAAGAGACATATAATGCATAGAACAAATAGGTATAGGGTTAATTTCCTTCAAGAAATGTATACAGCTGCTTCTGGAGGGCTGGGAAAATTGATGACAATTCCCCTGAAGATTTTTATTTCTTGGCCTTCTTCAGGATCAAATTTGTACAGCAGGTCCCTATGAGAAAGAACTTAAAGGGTCACTGAACTACATAGCCACTTATCAAAGGTTTTAAACGGTGGGGATCTGACTGCGGAGACCCCCGCCTATCGCTCCCATAGCGTGCTCCCTCTCCCTTCTACAGGAGAGAAGTCTATGGGTCTGTCTCAATTCTGTCTCTTGCAGCCAGGAGAGAAGCCATGATACGTAAATCTAGGTGTTCACCTATACACAAGCCTGTTATCAGAGAACATCTCCATGCTTTCTCCAAAGGTAATCTGCATTTCTAGGGAATTTTTAAGAAGTACATCATACACAATGGATTATTCTCTAATTCCCCATGAACATGATAGAGAAACTGTTTTCTTATCTCTCGCAGGGAGGGAGGCATGAATCGAAGGCGGTCAGATCTCCACCGATCGAACATTTATCACCTGTCATATGCTAGGTATATGGTTTGTTTCTGAGTTAAGGCTGTAGGGAAACATCCCTCACTTAGTTAATAGCAGTGGTAACAACAGGTTTTGGAATTTTTGTTTGTAAGCCAATAACTAATCCAGACCACGGTGTCTGCTCTAAAGCTTCACATTAGGTACAAAGGCTGAGGTCGTTCTTCCATGAGTTGAAAATTAGTGGGCAGTAATGGGAAACGTCCCATGGAAACATTGCATGAGGAGAACAAAAAGAGAAATACTGCTGACCATACAACAGACTTGCCAGTGTCTTGAACTAACTGTGTCCTGTTTTTCCCTGGATCCTAAAATAACGCTCAGTCAATTTACATCATGACAAAAAAAAAAACTGAAATTCAAGAAATTACATGCTTTTTTTACCCTCAAAATGACCTGTTATTTAGCATCTTTGGGATTAGGGTTGCCTCATCAGAGACAATTCTTGGCGTACTTACACTTTCAGATAGCTTTGTGCAATAAGCTGCCGTGTGTAAATGAGTGACAGCACTATATCTGTCCATTATATAACTTGTATCTGGCATGTTTTAGCAGTTTTTCCCTATGCAGGCTATTGTACATCTCTAATGCACAGTTGTCACTGAGCTGGAGGGTGGACACTAACATGTATCATGTAGCGTGGAAACAGGAGGTACTGATCCCAAACGATCTCTTACTCAGAAGCACAATATAGGACATTATAGGGAAGTACTGAGCAGTACTGATGTGAGTAAGGCTATGTTCACATCTACTGCAGAGGAACAGACTACCAGAGTTAATGTATCCAGTACTTTAATAGGATCCGACGGGTTCCTGGCATAGATGCTTGCAATCTGCTGAAAACGTGCCGGATCCCATTAGTGTGAATGAGGATCTAGTGGAGTCCGGTTGTGCCAGATATGGCAACTCAAATAGTACTACCAGAGTTCACTTGTGCAGATGAGAACCTCCCCTAAAGCCCTTGGGGTGAGACATTAGCGCCAGCATTCTCTGCTTGTTTCTCACTTTGCAGTTGACTCCTCCTCCATTTTTCTATAATAAGGTATATTACAACCTTTCTTAAAGTCACCTGTATTATTGATTCATGCAAAGTTGTGTGAAAAATTAGTAACCATTTAAACCTAGAGAATGAGTCTAGGTCCTGAGACTTCAGCAAAAAGATTATTTTGTCAAGAGAAAATGAGTACTGTAGTATTAGGTGCAGTCATTCATATAACTGGCCGCCCAGGTAATATATTAGTCTGCTTCAATCACAGAGGAGATCACAGACCACCATCGATAATACCCATATACCTTTTCACATTTCTATTTTTGCCCTACTATTTATTATTTATAAAATACCATTCAATATTTTTTATGTTTACCTTAAAGGGGTTGTCCGAGTTATGACAAAAAATATATAGCACTGTAAATCTGATGGGCAGCAATATATAACTAAGTTAAGCAAGTTTTAGGCAAAAAAAATCCATATTTCCTAATTTCCCTGGTTCTCTTCTGGCCTTTGTTTACATGCAATAACAATCTCAGCCCCTCCCCCTCTCGCAAAGGGAATGAATACAAGTGCTGAGTGACATGTCTGCCTGCTGGAATACTCAGCAGCATGTTGTATGTGTAGGACTACAAGTCCCAGCTGTACAATGACACTGCTAATACATACAGGAATTTCTCCCTACCTGTCTTGTACAATACAATTCCTCTATAGCTCTTGTGCCCAGCATTTGTCTCCTCTCACTGCTGCAGCTACTGTTGTTAAACCTTGAGCCCTCAGTGTGTTCCGGCTGAAGGGTTAATGTTTTATCTGAAGGAAACCAGGGAGAGAAGATAGCAGGAGCCGGCAAAGAAGGGGCGTGGCCATGACGTTCGTGTACAGACTCTTATCTGAACTCTGAGGCTTGTGAACAAACATCACAGAGCAGAGAGATAAGGACATCACAGGTCATGGACCTCAGTCAACTCTGAGAAACAGCAGCTTAGAAAACACAAAGTATATGGGAAAGTGTTATACCTGACAAGTTAGAAACATATAAAGAACAAAAAAATAACTCGGACAACCCCTTTAATAGACATTTTTTTTATGCAGACTTATTTCAGCATCCTTCCCATGGAAACCAAAAAGTGCTCTGGATTAATTTCAGCTGGGCAGTGTCCATGAAATACAGATGACACAAAACAGACTGACCAAAGACGCATCCTTCATGGACAGCTTTATAGATGACACTGATTTTCTAGCCACGGAAATGTGAACCATGTTTAGCCAGGTAAAACTTTTTAGGGCTACTGTCTCACAGATGTTTTTGCAGGCGTTTTTCTGCACTTCTCGATTTTTGAGATGTTTTCTGCACCTGCACTTTTTGGTGTGTTTTTTTGGGGGTAAGAACAATAGCTCCAGATGTTGGCTAAATATCTATGGAAACATGAAATGCAGCACACCAGATTTATTTCTTTTT
This sequence comes from Rhinella marina, assembly GCA_900303285.1. Lineage (NCBI taxonomy): Eukaryota > Metazoa > Chordata > Amphibia > Anura > Bufonidae > Rhinella > Rhinella marina. Next base: position 90,390 of record ONZH01026706.1, read on the forward strand.
TTTACTACTGGTGTTTTTGTTCATTGGGTAGCAATTTTCTCTGTCTTTTCAAAAACACAACCTACTAGATTCTTGGCGTTTTTCAGAAATTCCCATTTTCCGTTTTCTACAGGGCAAAAATTCCTTGAAGAAAATGCTAGCGGTCAAACATTCTGTTTGCATTCAGTTTTTCATTGCAGTGCTAAAAATATAATAAACAGTTATGAAAAAAAAGGCTAATAAATATTTGGTTTTAAAGAGGACCAGTCACCTCTCCTGAAATGTTTTTTTTTGGTAACTATTTGCATTCTCTTGTGTAATAATTTTGGAGCATCTGATACTTCATGTCTCCTCATGAACTACATTCCTACAGAGATTCAGCTGAAGATCATAATAAACTGTATTAAGGATCATAATCCCTGACAAGCAGAGCAGAGAGGAGGATGAGGCAGCTCTTTAGCTCAGTGTTCTGAAGTAACTTGTCCTCCTGTGTGATTAGGACAGGTTTTGTCTGTACTAATCGGACGGCGGCCATTTTATTTTCCCTCATGATTACTCCTCAGACAAAATAAACCATTCTAACTAATGAAAGGTATTTGTGAATATATTTATATAACAGTAATATTTAAGTATTTTTCAGTTATTTTATGAATTCCTGGAGAACCCCTTTAAAGGTGCCTCTGGTGACCGTCTGTGTAGTCACCTAAACCACTATTTGACGGTAGCAGATCATGCTGTCTAAACTGTACGAGACTGTATGAGGATGAGCAATGGCATTAGTGATCACTCCTCCACATACTGTGGAGAAGATTGTGTAGATCCAGCAGTCTCCTTAACTGACAAGCAGGTGAATGTTGGAAAGGAACACTTCGTTCCCAACAATCAGCAGCTTCATCTGGCAGTATAAAGGGGTCTTAATGAATTTAGCCTGTGGGACTTAAGGAGAGTGTATCCTCAGAAAACGACATATTCATTCATTGAGCTCAAACAATATGCTGACATTTCCTGATTTCTGCAGCTCACTTGTCAGCTTTGCTGTGTAGACTGGACCGAGGTAAGCAGAGCAATCTCATTTAAAAGGGCTGTCCTAAATTAGACTCTTTGTTCCAGAAACACCACCACTGTCCATTGGCTGTGTAAAGCATTGCAGCTCAGCCTCAATGACCTGACTGAGCTCCAATTTCAGAAAAAAAAAAAACTACCGGACAAAAGTAGTGTCTGAAAAAACACAGACACCATTTCTATTCTCAGACAACTTATTAATTGTTCACACATACTAGTCCGGTCATACACTGCTAAGTAAATACTCGTACACATTTAGGCAAACAGTGGCTCCAATAAATCATTGATTACAGAGACTGAAGGGAAAACATTTTACTGGGGTAATCATTTAACGGGCACCCTGGTTTGAGCATTTCTAGCAATCATACTATAGTACTGCTGCTTCATTTATTTTCAATGCACAGTATATTACTCAAAAGTAGAGATTTCCTTAAAGGGGTTGTCTCTTAAGTTGTCTCTTAAAGGGAGTCTTTCACCTGATCTGAGTGTCATAGACCGCTCAGATCAGGCTCTAGACCCCCTTACACGTTACCACAGTACCGTTGGCTAAATTGTCCCACGCCGTATATGCCAGAAAAACACTTTTAATCCATCTGTCAATCACCCCCCACAAGTGCCCGGAACCTCGATAAAGCCGGAAGGAGCCCAAGCCTCCGGGCTATTACTAATGCCGCCTTTCTCCAGCATCTGTTCCGCCCAGTATTCTAATATTCCTCTCCGCCTCCTGTAACTAAATAGAATACTGGGCGGAACAGATGCTGGAGAAGGGCGGCGTAGCGAGGTTCCGGCCACTTGCGGGGAGTGATTGACAGATGGATTAAAAGTGTTTTTCTGGCATATACGGCATGGGACAATTTAGCCAATGGTACTGTGGTAACATGTGTAAGGGGGTCTAGAGCCTGATCTGAGCGGTCTATGACACTCAGATCAGGTGAAAGACTCCCTTTAAGCAAATGGCATTTACTATGGGAAGGAAGTTAATACAAGGCACTTACTAATGTATTGTGATTGTCCATATTGCTTACTTTGCTGGCTGGATTCATTTTTCCATCACACTATGCAGTGCTCGTTTCCATGGTTACGACCACCTTGCAATCCATAAGTGGTGGTCGTGATTGCACACTATAGGAAAAAGCACTAGCCTATGTGGGGCCCATGGTCCGGCCAAGAGAGGTCAGCACTTTTTTCTATAGTGTGCAAGCACAACCACCACTTATATGGATTACAGGGTGATCGTAACCATGGAAACGAGCAGTGCATAATGTGATGGAAAAATGAATCCAGGCTGCAAAGGAACCAATACGGATAATAGATTAGTAAGTGGCTTGTATTAACGTTCTCTACATGATAAATGCCATTTGCTGAAGTGAGACAACCCCTTTAACGTAACCGAAAAAAAGACGGCAATAGCTTGAGCCAAAAGATACATACATGATTACCTTGACTGGGGATAACAGGCCGAGAGAGAGGTGAAGAGGAAGCGTTTGCAGGAAAAGAAGAGCTGGCAGATGTGAGCCGGAAGTCCTCACTCATCTGACAAATAAAGTGATATAAGAGAGCATGAAGTAAGCAGAAGAACAGGCAACACTAAGCAAGACAACAATCACAGGAAGGACTCGGCTGTCACTTGCTGGGCTGCACATCAGTGAAATAATAAATTCATCCACTGAATCATTTTGGCGCGATCTGTATAGTCCATTTTCAGGCATGAAAGAAGCACAGAAAAGCATTTATTTGCTTGTTTGGTTGGAACTTCTCGACTTACAAGAAAAATGTTAGTTTCTAATGTAGATACCATACAGCAGGGATCTCAAACTCGTGGCCCTCCAGCCGTTGCAAAACTACAACTCCCAGCATGCCCCAATAGCTGTAGGCTCTACTGGCATGATGAGAAGTTGTAGTTTTACAACAGCTGTAGGGCCACGAGTTTGAGATTTCTGCCATACAGCAACAGAAGAGGCCCCGTCAAGGAATGTCACCACCAATGGTTTAAATGACAACCCTGACGAAACAAAGTCAAATTAGTGTAGATGGTCACTGTGTAATATGGAGCACGTCACTGTCTGCAATGCACACATGTCGCTTTTATAGGGTAGGTCCACATGGAACGACTTGGCTGCGGAATTTCTTACATGGAAATTCAGAAATGGGTTCCCCGAAATGGCAGCATAATTTGGTGGCCGTGTTTGCTCACTATAGGAAAAAGCGCAAACCTCTCTGGTGGCTGGAGCCGTGGGAGCGCACATAGGCACGCAAGAGCAGCAGCTTCCGTCTCAACCACCTCGTACCTGTGCTGCAGCGGTGGCCGTAACCCCTGGGCAGTGTAAAATGTGATGGAAAAATGAATCCAGCCAACAAAGGAGGCAACATGGACAATCACAATACATTAGTAAGTGCTTTATATTAACTTTCTCTACATGATGAATGCCATTTGCTGAAGTGAGACAACCCCTTTATCATGATGGGCCCCATCAGTGTCCATGGTAAGACTAATCTGTTCCCTTATATACAGAAGCCATAATGCAGAGGTGAAAAGTAAAATGCATTGAAATATTTCTTCCTTCTGATCTTCGATGCACACAGCTATTCAACAGAGATTAATGCAGGTGATGCATAACACAAGAGTCCAGTATTCAGACTGTAATTCCACAGACGAGTACAGCTCCAGAGAAAGGTGAGAAAAGTTGCAGAACGCCAGATCTTTACAGCATGGTATGCAAATATCCGACCATCTGTCACATACTTGGTCCTAACATATGTTTGAACCCAAAGTTTCTTATGCATAAGGGCTCATGCACATGACCGTATTTTCTTTCTGCGTCCGTTACGTTTTTTTGGGAGCCCATATGCGGAACCATTCATGTCAATGAGTCTGCAAAAAACGGAAATTACCACAAGTCCATTCTGCAAAAAAATAAAACATGTCCTATTCTTGTCCGTTTTGCAGACAAGGACAGGCATTGTTACAACAGATCTACAAAACAAACGAATGCAACATGGACGTCACCCTTTTTTTTGTTGCGAATTCGTGTTTTGCGGACCGCAAAATACATATGGTCGTGTGCATGTAGCCTAAGCCTAATAAATCATCAATCATTTAAAACGTGTCAGATTTCAGCCATCTTTGTGCTGCATATTTAGTCGGTCCACTATGAACCCGTGAAGCAATGTTCCATTTTTGTCTGTATTTACTACACTGGAAAAATATGTAGCCTATTATATGCATCTGTATTTTCATCCACTGAAATTATACTGAAACAACAAAGATTTTAATAAAAAAAAAAAAAAAAACTCAATACAGACACAATTTAGAAATACATGAAAACATAATTCCAGATAAGGCTACTTTCACACCAGCGTTTTTGCTGGATCCGTTATGGATCAGCAAAAACGCTTCCGTCATGATAATACAACCATCTGCATCAGTTCTGAACGGATCCAGTTGTATTATCTTTCAAATAGCCAAGACGGACCCGTCATGAACTCTATTGAAAGTCAATGGGGGACGGATCCGTTTTCTATTGTGTCTGAGAAAACGGATCCGTCCCCATTGACTTACATTGTGAGTCATGACGGATCCGTTTGCATCAGTTTCTTCATGCGGACACCAAAACGCAGCAAGCAGCATTTTAGTGTCCGCCTCCAAAATGGAACGGAGACTGAACTGAAGCTGATGTATTCTGAACGGATCCTTTTCTATTCGGAATGCATTAGGACAAAACTGATCAGTTCAGGACCGTTTATGAGAGCCTGTGACGGATCTCACAAACGGATCCTTACAACGCAAGTGTGAAAGTAGCCTAACATAGTTCCATCCGTTTAACATTGTAGTTAATCCATATTTGACTACAAGGCTTTTTCCTAATTCTCTGTGAATGCTGTGTGTGACTCCCAGCAATGAAATCTGATGTTTAATTCCCCTGCAGCGCGCCCGCAGGGGAAATGAAGCATTACAGATTCAAATTAAAACAACTGGTGGAGCATGTACTGCAGTGGTATGTGTGGGTCCTCTGCACCTGCTCTATTAAAGGGGTAGTCCGGACTTTTACTATTGATGACATATCCTCAGGATAGGTCATTAACATCAGATTGGCAGGGATCTGAAACGCGGCAACCCCGCTGATCAGCTGTATGAGGTGACGGAGTGGGCACGTGCAGTCTCCTGTCTCTCTTCCTGTTCACCGCCGCTGTCTGTGGTAAAGACCATAGACAGCAGCAGTGGATAGGAAGAGAGACGGGAGACGGCATGTGCACACTCCGTCACTTCATACAGCTGATTGGTGGGGGTGCCGGGTGTCGGACCCCGGCCGATCTGATATTGATGGCTTATCCTGAGGATAGGTCATCAATAGTAAAATCCATGACAACCTCTTTAATGCAGAATTCCTTAAAGGGATTATCCAACCCCTAAAATGCCCCCCAAAATGCACCTCATACAGGCTATACTTACCAAGCGTCGCTCCTGATGCCAGAACGCGTGGATCAAAACATTGGGAGTCGGGAACTAGCCTCCCTGGCTTCTCCCGCGATGCTATAGAGTCTCATCCCCGTCGCAACCAGCTATTGGCTGCCTACCCTAAAATTACCCACCCCCCCAGCCTTGCCAGATGTTTTGATCCTCCAACGGGGAGATGCGGCGGCCATACGGGCATCGGGAACAAAGCGGGGTAAGTATACCCTGTATGAGGTGCCCGGCATTTTGGGGGGCATTATAGGCGTTGGATAACCCCTTTAATATGGGCCAATACCTTTAAAGGGGTGCTCAGGCTTCTTCAGAATACTCAGCCTTCAGGACAGGTCATCAACAACAGGTCTGTGGGGGGTCTGACTCATTGCATAGCCCCTTCAAACAGCTGATAGGCAGGGGTGCCACAAACAATCTGATATTGATGAGCTACACCAGAGATGCCCAACCCGTGGCCCTCCAGCTGTCGCAAAACTACAACTCCCAGCATGCCTGGACAGCCTACACCTATCAGCCTACAGCAGGGCATGGTGGGAGTTGTAGTTTTACAACAGCTGGAGGGCTGCAGGTTGAGCATTCCTGAGCTACACTATGTATAGGCCACTGATATTGTGAAGCTGGAATACATATTTAAGAACAGAAGTTTGGTGACGCTCGCTCTTAAGTGCTGAAAAGCGTGCTCTGTGATTCCCACACCATGTATGAAGACACAAAAGTGAACGTTCAATGCAAATGACCTTCTATAATGTTAGGGATCAGAATAAAGAGACACCAAATAGGAGCAAACCCCATGGCACTTATCCTCAGTACTCTATGCAGACAGCTGATGACGTAGGCTGGCCATACACATTACATAATCACTCGTATGCTCATTCAGCTGACTGCTCTCTCTCCTGACTCCTCTATATACATGCATGCTTGGCCAGGTATGCATGAGTCCTGTATGGGGCAAAGGCTGTTTCCAGGCAGCGCTGAGAACTAAAATGTTGAGGGAGTCAGGAGACTCAATTTTAATCAATCAGTCATTAATACTCATTTGCATATGCCATCATAAAAAAACAAGTTGATTGCATTATACATCTGTATTCTAGGACTTATAATGTTTTACCGGTATAAAATAAGAATAAAAGCAAGCAGTCTTAATAACTGATGCCTAAAATGCGGTTTCACAAAAGAACAGATTCGTAGCAAACGCAAACTCACATGCATTATTTCATAGATTTTTTTTTATTTTTCTAACACTGTCAATGTACAGAATATAACAGCAGAAAAACATGAGAGATCGGGGGATACAACAAGGGATATTACAAAGTAACAGCATCCACACGTCACCATCTTAGTCAGGTCTCCATGACTTCTTTTAATGGACACATTTGCGTGTAGATACACAATAGAACAGTTATAAAACAGATAAAAAGATTAAAAATTGACAATGTGCCGTCTACAGTGGGATCATATTATGCAACTTCATTATAGGCGGGTTTGTTGTGAGGGGATTCATACATGCTGACTGACTTGCCTAACTGGAAAGTGGGCATCTGATCAATTAAAGGGGTTTTCCAAGATTTTTTAACCTATCCTCCCACACCCAGGACCCCGGCCAATCAGCCGTTTGAGAAAGCACTGCCGCTAGCAGTAGCACTGCGGCCTTCACTCTGCTCACCAAGCACAGCGCCGTACATTGTATAGTGGCTGTCTTTGGTACTGCAGCTGAGCCCTATTCACTTCAATGGGACTGAGCTGTGCCTAGATCATGTGACCGATGAATGTGACGTCACATGGCGTAGGGGAAGCTGCGAGAAGGCAGTGGTGCTACTGCGAGCACCGGTATCTTTTCAAACAGCTAATCGGCAAGGGTCCCGGGTGTCGGACCCCACCAATCAGATACAGTTGACCTATCCTGAGGGTAGCTCAAATACAAAGTCGAGGGCAGCCTACCCTATATGCCGTCAACTTTGTATGATAGCTATTGATGTGGAGCGGTCATTGCAGATCTGCAACTGCTGACTGGCGTGTGCATTCCTTTTGGAGGTCTGGAGAGAACGGTGGTGCTACTCTCATTGTGTTTTTTACTATCCTGATGATAGGTCATCAGTATTTGAAGTCTTGGAAAACCCCTTTAACTGGCACTTGTCACCACTCTTGACATCTCGGTAATAGTAAATACTTAAAAATTTGTATTCTCCAGGAAATAACCTTAGAGAATATTTACTTACAACTCTGTATTCTGCCATTCTTCTGTTATTCACCCTGGAAAAATGAACTAAGGGTAAAAGGTATCTGGCAGTCTATTCCAGGAGAAAACAGCCTGCTGGAGTTCACCGCATCTGGCCTAGCTGGATACTGCTGTTCCCTGCCGGACTCCACTGGTTATAATGGGATCTGGCTGCTTTCCAGCATAAGTGCTGGTTTTCGGCCAGACAAAAAACCTCGTGACCTCTCTGCCAGAAGAGCCTGCTGGAACGCAAAATATGAACCTACCCTATGTGATACCATTCTAGGTGTAGACAGCACGGTTCTATACTCTCACAGAGTCAGAGCAGACGATGTCCGACTGTGTAGTAACCCACCCTATGAGGAATAATAACCCTGAAATATCACTTCCAGGAGGAATTACAGAGGAACGGTAAAACATTGTGTTGTAAAAAAAGGTTTCATAGATTTGTAATGTCATAGAGAATACAAGCACTAAAGCAAATAACTGAGGAGTGCTGACAGATCCAATTTAACAAGTTCATGGCCTGGCACACTGGTTTCTGTACGGCCCTGGGCAGTCATTATGTAGCTGCAATTTTTATCCAAAGAGAAAAATAGAATTAGTATATACTATGCGTTCTTCTCAGTCACTCCGAACCACTATCAAACTGAGCTATGATATAAAAATAACACATCATCAATACCTTCTATTAAAAAAATCTTATTTCGCATACAATCAGATCCGCTATGCTGTGGAATGTGTGGTAGTTCTCTCCCCGTCCCTCTTCCACTCCCTCTCTGAGAACAGAGCTGTGTAGAACACCAACTACATCTTATTAATATAGACAAGCTATACACTGTCTGGGAGAACCGAACTTCACTTGTGTAACAAGAAACGTAAAAAGTAAGAAGCCCATTGTTATCAGTGTACTGATGTGCAAAAATCTAAAAAGTCAATACTATGGGAATGTTTTCAGAAGAGATAAAATATCTTCTTTATACCTTTTTATCTGCATTATTCAATTTATTTTTTGCTTCCTTTGCTTTCTGGATTGCCTTTAACACTTCCACAGTATCCAGCTCCTTTTCCGTTGTGCTGGTGCTGTCCAAACAAACCTTAAAAAAAAAAAAAAAAGAAAAAACCCACAGTCAGAAATCAATTCAGTAATGATAATAATAATAATAATAAAACTATTATACAAGGAGCATGGCTTCATGAGGGATCGGTCATGTCAAACCAATTTAATCAGTTTCTATGAGGAGGTAAGTTCTAGACTTGACTGCGGTGAATCAATGGATATCGTATATTTGGACTTCTCCAAAGCATTTGACACTGTACCACATAAAAGGTTAGTATATAAAATGAGAATGCTTGGACTGGGGGAAAATGTCTGTATGTGGGTAAGTAACTGGCTCAGTGATAGAAAACAGAGGGTGGTTATTAACGGCACATATTCAGATTGGGTCACTGTCACTAGTGGGGTGCCACAGGGGTCAGTATTGGGCCCTATTCTCTTCAATATATTTATTAATGATCTTGTAGAAGGCTTGCACAGTAAAATATCAATTTTTGCAGATGACACTAAACTGTGTAAAGTAATTAACACAGAAGAGGACAGTACACTGCTACAGATGGATCTGGATAGACTGGAGGCTTGGGCAGAGAAGTGGCAGATGAGGTTTAACACTGACAAATGTAAAGTTATGCATATGGGAAGGAATAATGCAAGTCACCAGTACATACTGAATGGTAAAACACTGGGTAACACTGACATGGAAAAGGACCTAGGAATTTTAGTGAACAGCAAACTAAGCTGTAGAAACCAGTGTCAGACAGCTGCTGCCAAGGCCAATAAGATAATGGGTTGCATCAAAAGAGGGATAGATGCCCGTGATGAGAACATAGTCCTGCCACTTTACAAATCACTAGTCAGACCACACATGGAGTACTGTGTACAGTTCTGGGCTCCTGTGAACAAGGCAGACATAGCAGAGCTGGAGAGGGTAACTAAAGCAATAACTGGAATGGGTGGACTACAGTACCCAGAAAGATTATCAAAATTAGGGTTATTCACTTTAGAAAAAAGACGACTGAGGGGAGATCTAATAACTATGTATAAATATATCAGAGGTCAGTACAGAGATCTCTCCCACGATCTATTTATCCCCAGGACAGTGACCATGACGAGGGGACATCCTCTGCGTCTGGAGGAAAGAAGGTTTGTGCACAAACATAGAAGAGGATTCTTTACGGTAAGAGCAGTGAGACTATGGAACTCTCTGCCTGAGGAGGTGGTGATGGTAAGTTCACTAAAAGAGTTCAAGAGGGGCCTGGATGTATTTCTGGAGGTAATAATATTACAGGTTATAGTTACTAGAGAGGGGTCGTTGATCCAGGGAGTTATTCTGATGCCTGATTGGGGTCGGGAAGGAATTTTTTCCCCTTAAGTGAGGAAAATTGGCTTCTACCTCACAGGGGTTTTTTGCCTTCCTCTGGATCAACTTGCAGGATAACAGGTCGAACTGGATGGACAGATGTCTTTTTTCTGCCTTATAAACTATGTTAGCCCTTATTCACACATCAGTTATTTCCATCAGTTATTGTGAGCCAAAACCAGGTTTGGGTCAACAACACAGAACATGAGCAGATCTTTCCCTTATACCTTATTTCTGTGCAGCATCCACTCCTGGTTTTGGCTCACAGTAACTGATGGAAATAACTGATCAAATAACTGATGTGTGAAGAAGGCCTTACTATGTAAGAACATAGCTCCCACCATGACTATATTAGTTACTGTCCTACACATTTCTGCTGCCCTATCTGGGACACACTGAAAGTCCTGATAACTCCGCTCACACACAGTTAGGCCTCTCACACACGATTTATGAATAGTGGCACTGTATGTGAAAAGGGCTCAAGGGGTGGTCGTTTAATGTCTCACCACTCCATTCTTGTATCTAGCCCTAATCTCAAATATCACATGAAATTGCCACTATATAAACGAGTATTGCTACCTGTACATGACGCGGCTCGATGTGTTTCTATTACTGTAATCTATTAGTAAATCATCAGGAGCCTTCACAAGACAACAAGCAAACAGACATATAGTGCTGCACTCCTCTGATGGCGTGCGTGCAGCAGGGTAGCAAGCGGCGCTGGGACGGCCAAGACGGGACAGGTAGCAATACTCATTTATATAGCGGCAATCTCGTGATATTTGAGATTAGGGCTAGATACAAGAATGGAGTGGTGAGACATTAAACGACCACCCCTTGAGCCCTTTTCACATACAGTGCCACTATTCATAAATCAGCAGCCATCCAAGTAATTGGGTCCAAATGAATGGTGGTCCCAGAGAGATGTGGGGCGCTGACTTTTTGTAGCACAGGTAATAGAAAGTGCTATATATATGCTCTGAATGGCACTCCTAGTTACCGGTCATAAGCCTATTTATTGAAATTCCAGTGGCCAAACCACTAATTTTAAGAATATAATAAAGATTTTTAACGTTGTTCACGCAGGCAGTTAAACATATTATATTGAACACGTCTACCTTGCATCCCGACCACACTCGACCATATTTTTTCCCTAAACTCTATCTGCATTTTTTGTAGATTGGATGCGGACCCATTCATTTCAACAGGGCCGCTAAAAATGTGAACTGCACACCGTGTACTGTCCGCATCCGTAAATGTATATGTACTGTATATTGGGACAGTCAGTCTTGGCTGTCTATTTACACGCTATGATACATTGCTAGAATTTCTTCATCAGGGTACAAGTGTACTTGTAGAAGAAGCATCCAGCGCACTGTTCACTTTGACCATAAGGGTGCACAGCCAAGATGTTATAACCATTTAATACACACGGAACATGATTTTACCTCCGCAGCTCGATCCCCAAACTGTGCAAGAACCTTGGTTCGGTAATCAGGGACAATCGTAACGGGGTTGTCGGTCAAACTGACAGTCTCCAAGCATGGAAGGCTTCCTATGTTTTTTATTTCGTCAACCTGAATAAAATGATTTATGAAAAAGATTTCCAACATAGTTAATGAAATACTAAAGCGTTTTTTGTAAGTAACTTAAAGGGTTTCTGTCACCAGATATGTCGCTATCAAACAGGCTGACATTGCACATGTGCCAATGTCACCCGATTTTAACAGTGATATTTATTTCTAACTTAGTGGCCTTGTTTTTCTATAATTATGTCTTTTATTTTATGCTAATTACCCTCTAGGAGCAGGGGGGGGGCGTTACCCCTGCTCCTAGAGGCTCAGTTGCCCACCTTTAGTAACGCCCACTTTGTCTGGAGTGACAAGACCTCCTTCTCTCCTCCCCTCTTCTCACCTCTTCCCACAATCGTCTCCAAGATTTCTCCCGTGCATCCCCCATATTCGGGAATTCTCTACCCCTCTACATCAGGACGTTCAACTACAGTGGAATCCTTGAAAAGAAACCTGAAAACCCACCTCTTCAGAAAAGCCTACAACCAGTGACCCTGCTGCTACACCGCCATGACCAGCTCTACCCTTTACTACTGTGTCCTTCTCCCATACCTCGTAGATTGTAAGCCCTCACGGGCAAGGTCCTCTCTCCTTCTGTACCAGTTTGTTCACGTTTTGTTCATGCTTAGTGCAATTGTCTGTATTATGTATGTGCACCCCTTATCATTTGTACAGCGCCATGGAATGAATGGGGCATTAATAATAAATAATAATAATGATGATCCCTGGGACGCTATGTCATTCTCGAGTGTTCTGTTTCTTGAGCAAACATCAGCAACTCTGTATAACATAACAGAGGAGCTAATAAGACAAAAAGGGAGGGTAAGGGTCTATACATTTATTTGAAGCCTGGGAGACACTGTGTAAAAAAATACCTACAGCTACAAGTGGAGGTGAACATCTCAGCACTGCTAACGTTTCATGTTGTAAGCAAATATATGCTTTAGGAAAGTAACACTGCTAACTGGTGCTGCTGGTAGTAACCACATCAGCAATCTATTGGGTGAGTAGACTTACCTGGCATAATAAGAGTAAGTCTAGGGCTACATGACGACATTTGTTGCACGATTATTTGTTGCAGTAATGTCGCACAATATATTTAATAATGCTAGCCTATGGTGTCAAACTGCGACATGCACTATGCTGCGAAACGTCAGTCACAATAAACCCATCTGAGATGGATTCTTGTGCGACTGTGGTGTCACAATACGTCCTAGTTCGACACCATAGACTAGCCTTATAAAATATGTTGCGCGACAATGGTGCAACATGAATGTCACACAACACGTTGTACCCTATAGTTGTACCCTATAGGTCGCGCAACACATGTTGCAGTGTAACTGTACCATATACGTCGCCGTGTAGCCCAAGCCTAATACTTCCTTCAATCTTTTGAAACCTGGCAGAGAAAACAGTATCCCTTATGTCCAAATCTCCCCTTCTGACAAATCAGCACACCAACATAATATACAATACCAACTTCCCTAGACCACATACAAGGACTAGATTTAGGAATGACATAGGAACAAAACTAAAAGGAAGAGGAAGAGGAGGGAATAGCTGCTTACCTGTGAAATTTTGTTGTTGCTAAGGTCCAAGTTGACAAGAGAATACAACTTATTAAGTCCTTTGAGGTTCTCAAGAAGGTTTCCAGATAAATTAAGTGTTTTAATATTCCCAATCTTTGAGTGAACTCCTTCCAATATGGAAAGCTTATTATACGAAAGATCCAAGTGAACAAGGTTGTACAAGTGCTAAATGAGGGTAAGATAAGACAAAAAAATTCATCACTCGTTAGCAAGTACTGTTATATCTCCTTTTACAGCTGGTCATACAAATTAGATATATGATCGCCGAACCAGACGATTTCAGGGGGAGTCTTGGGGCTAAAACGATGACTGTACTAGGCAGGGGTAAGGAGGGAGCAATACAAATATTCTTGTTGTGAAGTTTTTATCTGGAGCAGCGTGAATAAGAAGTTTTATTCTGCCAGATCCCTAGAGGAGGAGCTTCACTGTGTAGTGCTCTCTGCATTGAGCTGCTCCCTGCCCTTTACCTCTGCCTGACAGCTGTAGTGGCCTCCTGGTTGGATGCTATAGCTGTCACTCAGAACAGAGGGGAGGGGCTGTGAAGCTGCCCATACTGCCTCCAGGGCACTTTCAGAAGCAGAATCTGGCAGAATAAAATGTTTTATTCAAATTACTCCTAATAGTATAAGAGCCACAAAAGGTATCTTTGTCTTGCTTTTCCCCGCTCCTTCCTACTGCTCTCAGTGTAACATGGTCAAAACTGCGGCAGACTCCATTCTCCCTATTGAGAAAATAATTCTGCTCGGTCAAGCGTGCATGTGTATTAGGGAGTCTGGAGAGAAGCTGTCAGCTGAACAAGAGATTGGCTGACAGCTGTCAAAAGTGTATAGCCGGCCTTAAATGAATTATGATGTTCTATCTAGGACGGGCTAAGGGCTCTTTAGCATGGGCAATGGTCGGGAATTAATGGTTCATTCCAGATCATTGCCCCATTGTTCAGGCGCAGTAGAGCTCCATTTACGTGAAGCAATTATCTCTTCTGTATGGGATGAATGATCACTACTACGATCATTTATTCCCAGATTCATTAGTTGCTAGAAGCAAATTCCAGCGATGATTTTAGGTGTTATATGAAATGTAAACGAGTCCTAATTTTAAGGGGTTGTCCAACACTCAACAAAAAAAATCTCAGGGGTCTGGAAACTGTGTACAGGGAAAAGAAAACACTCACCTTTTCAGAATGACAAAGTGAGTCTGAGACAACTGTGACAAGGTTTTTTTTCTTTGTACATCATTTCCAAGCCCCTGAGATGTCTTGTCCAGTCTTGGACAACCCCTTTAAACTGCATGTGCACTTTGGAAATCATTTTTTGTTAGAAAGCTCCACTGCTGATGATCAGCAGTAATGTGTATGGCAAAGTGGCAGCAAGTGTTCAACCCCTATATTGCCCATTACAGGTGAAATGACACAGTACTTGGTGCCCACTGACATCAGCAGGCTGTCCTTATATCATGCAGAAAGATAGGGCCCCACACAGTGAGATATGCTCTTTGTGGCAACTCTTCGCTTCAGCTATTTAATCAAGGTCCTAAATGAGGACCACCCCCGTTATAAATCGTTGGACAATCGTTGGACACAATACCACCCTTGTGGTCAAAATCAAATGAGAGAATAATCTATACGCAGAAACTACAGAAATATGATATGGCAAGCCCAAAATAACCACCGTATTAAAGGGTTATTCCAAGGAAAATTAAAATGTGAACTACAGTACAGACCAAAAGTTTGTCCACACCTTCTCATTCAAAGAGTTTTCTGTATTTTCATGACTATGAAAATTGTAGATTCACACTGAAGGCATCAAAACTGTGAATTAACACATGTGGAATTATATACTTAACAAAAAAGTGTGAAACAACTGAAAATATGTCTTATATTCTTGGTTCTTCAAAGTACATTTTGCTTTGATTACTGCTTTGCACACTCTTGATGAGCTTCAAGAGGTAGTCACCTGAAATGGTATTCCAACAGTCTTGAAGGAGTGCCCAGAGATGCTTAGCACTTGTTGGCCCTTTTGCCTTCACTCTGCGGTCCAGCACACCCCCAAACCATCTCGATTGGGTTCAGGTCTGGTGACTGTGGAGGCCAGGTCATCTGGCGTAGCACCCCATCACTCTCCTTCTTGGTCAAATAGCTCTTACACAGCCTGGAGGTGTGTTTGGAGGTCATTGTCCTGTTGATAAATAAATGATGGTCCAACTAAACGCAAACCGGATGGAATAGCATGCCGCTGCAAGATGCTGTGGTAGCCATGCTGGTTCAGTATGCCTTCAATTTTGAATAAATCCCCAACAGTGTCACCAGCAAAGCACCCCCACACCATCACACCTCCTCCTCCATGCTTCACGGTGGGAACCAGGCATGTAGAGTCCATCCGTTCACCTTTTCTTTGTCGCACAACGACACGGTGGTTGGAACCAAAGATCTCAAATTTGCACTCATCAGACCAAAGCACAGATTTCCACTGGTCTAATGTCCATTCCTTGTGTTCTTTAGCCCAAACAAGTCTCTTCTGCTTGTTGCCTGTCCTTGGCAGTGGTTTCCTAGCAGCTATTTTACCATGAAGGCCTGCTGCACACAGTCTCCTCTTAACAGTTGTTGTAGAGATGTGTCTGCTGCTAGAACTCTTTGTGGCATTGACCTGGTCTTTAATCTGAGCTGCTGTTAACCTGCGATTTCTGAGGCTGGTGACTCGGATGAACTTATCCTCTGCAGCAGAGGTGACTCTTGGTCCTCCTTTACTGGAGCGGTCCTCATGTCAGCCAGTTTCTTTGTAGCGCTTTATGGTTTTTGCGACTGCACTTGGGGACACTTTCAAAGTTTTCCCAATTTTTCGGACTGACTGACCTTCATTTCTTAAAGTAATGATGGCCACTCGTTTTTCTTTACTTAGCTGCTTTTTTCTTGCCATAATACAAATTCTAATAGTCTATTCAGTAGGACTATCAGCTGTGTATCCACCTGACTTCTGCCCAACACAACTCATGGTCCCAACCCCATTTGTAAGGCAAGAAATCCCACTTATTAAACCTGACAGGGCATTTCAGGTGACTACCTCTTGAAGCTCATCAAGAGAATGCCAAGTGTGTGCAAAGCAGTAATCAAAGCAAAAGGTGGCTACTTTGAAGAACCTAGAATCTTAGACATATTTTCAGTTGTTTCACAGTTTTTTGTTAAGTATATAATTCCACATGTGTTCATTCATAGTTTTGATGCCTTCAGTGTGAATCTACAATTTTCATAGTCATGAAAATACAGAAAACTCTTTGAATGAGAAGGTCCAAACTTTTGGTCTGTACTGTATACCCGAAAACTGTTATGGTGTCCTAATCTGCTATAGCCAGACAGTAGATGTTTCATGCCTGGCATTGAGATAATGTGTGTTACACGAGTGGGAAAGCTTCATCCATCTCTATGCAGATATGCAAAAAGCCAGACTTGCTGGCACAGCAGAAACATGTTTTTTTTCCAGTTTTGCCCACACCACGTAGTTTTGGCTGTAAACGCGTCTCAATAACACCCTGTCCTTCTTCCTTACCTGCATCTACCACTTCTGAGACTAAGCAAGCCAGGAGGCAGCTAAAGTGGGGGGAGGCAATGACAGTAACTAGTGCTGCTATAGTGATACACCTCTGAATTTGGTGGAGAAACAGTGGGTTTGGTAATGATAACTGTATATGAGAATGAGAATTATCGATATATGCACATGATATCTTTACCTGTAGATTCTCTATTAAGCAGATATGGTTATGACTCAAGGCCAGAAATTCTACTTGTGGAGTAAGTTTCTGAAAAAAAAAAAAAAAAAAAAGTACACAAAAACTTAAACCTAAATTATAGTACACACATATCCATCCGTCTGTATCTCTCCGTCTCCCTCCTTCTCTGTGTCTCTCTTTCCCACTGTGTGTCTTTCTCCCCCATCTGTGAGTGTGTGTGTCTCTCTCTCCCCCATCTGTGTGTGTCTCTCTCTCTCCCCCCGTCTGTGTGTCTCTCTTTCTCTCTCCCCCCGTCTGTGTGTGTGTCTCTCTCTCCCCCCGTCTGTGTGTGTGTCTCTCTCTCTCCCCCCCGTCTGTGTGTGTGTCTCTCTCTCTCCCCCCCGTCTGTGTGTGTGTGTCTCTCTCTCTCCCCCCGTCTGTGTGTCTCTCTCTCCCCCCCCGTCTGTGTGTGTCTCTCTCTCCCCCCGTCTGTGTGTCTCTCTCTCCGTTTCTCCCCCCCGTCTGTGTGTGTGTCTCTCTCTCTCTCCCCCGTCTGTGTATCTCTCTCTCTCTCCCCCCGTCTGTGTCTCTCTCTCTCCCCCGTCTGTGTGTCTCTTTCCACCCCCCCGTCTGTGTGTGTCTCTCTCTCTCCCCCCGTCTGTGTGTCTCTCTCGTCTTCTCTCCCCCGTCTGTGTGTCTCTCTCTCTCTCCTCCCCGTCTGTGTGTCTCTCTCTCTCCCCCGTCTGTGTGTCTCTCTCTCTCCCCCGTCTGTGTGTGTCTCTCTCTCTCCCCCGTCTGTGTGTGTCTCTCTCTCTCCCCCGTCTGTGTCTCTCTCTCTCTCCCCCGTCTGTGTGTGTCTCTCTCTCTCCCCCGTCTGTGTGTGTCTCTCTCTCTCCCCCGTCTGTGTGTCTCTCTCTCCGTTCTCCCCCCGTCTGTGTGTGTGTCTCTCTCTCCCCCGTCTGTGTATCTCTCTCTCTCTCCCCCCGTCTGTGTGTCTCTCTCTCCCCCCGTCTGTGTGTGTCTCTCTCTCTCCCCCCCGTCTGTGTGTGTCTCTCTCTCTCCCCCCCGTCTGTGTGTGTCTCTCTCTCTCCCCCCCGTCTGTGTGTCTCTCTCTCTCCCCCGTCTGTGTGTGTGTCTCTCTCTCTCCCCCCGTCTGTGTGGTGTCTCTCTCTCTCCCCCGTCTGTGTGTCTCTCTCTCTCCCCCCGTCTGTGTGTCTCTCTCTCTCTCCCCCCGTCTGTGTGTCTCTCTCTCTCTCCCCCCATCTGTGTGTCCTCTCTCTCCCCCCCGTCTGTGTGTCTCTCTTCTCTCTCCCCGTCTGTGTGTGTCTCTCTCTCTCCCCCCGTCTGTGTGTGTGTCTCTCTCTCTCCCCCCCCCGTCTGTGTGTGTGTCTCTCTCTCTCCCCCCCCGTCTGTGTCTCTCTCTCTCTCCCCCCCCGTCTGTGTGTGTCTCTCTCTCTCTCCCCCCGTCTGTGTGTGTCTCTCTCTCTCTCCCCCCGTCTGTGTGTGTCTCCTCCTCTCTCCCCCCCCCCCGTCTGTGTCTCTCTCCCCGTCTGTGTCTCTCTCCTCCCCGTTGTGTCTCTCTCTCTCCCCGTCTGTGTCTCTTCCTCTCTCCCCCCTCTGTGTGTGTCTCTCTCTCTCCCCCCGTCTGTGTGTGTGTCTCTCTCTCCCCCCCGTCTGTGTGTGTGTCTCTCTCTCTCCCCCCCGTCTGTGTCTCTCTCTCTCTCCCCCCGTCTGTGTGTCTCTCTCTCTCTCCCCCCGTCTGTGTGTCTCTCTCTCTCTCCCCCCGTCTGTGTGTCTCTCTCTCTCTCCCTCCCCGTCTGTGTGTTTCTCTCTCTCCCTCCCCATCTGTGTGTCTCTCTCTCTCTCCCCATATGTGTGTCTCTCTCTCTCCCCATATGTGTGTCTCTCTCTCTCCCCCCGTCTGTGTGTGTCTCTCTCGCTCCATCTCTCTCTCTGATAACTGGAACACCAACTACAGATGACACGTTTTTAACAATAAGGGTAGGACCCCTTTTGCACATAATACAGAAGCATTCTTACCACTGAATCATCTATAGAGGAGATGTTATTGTGGCTCATATCCACAGTGGTCAGAGAGCTCCATTTTGGAACCACAGCTGTAATAGGACAATCTGAAGATGTGCCTTCTGCCACCCAATGATCAAATTCAAGAGCTTCTGGTACCAAGATGTCCTGAAATAAGCCAAAACCTGTCTGCTTTAGACAGCATCGCGCTATAGTACACATTACACAAATGTTTATCTCCCACAAATAGTACTTTAAAATGTACTCTAAGTCTGAGGCTGCTGATGTACTGTATGTGCACGTCCACGTTAGAACTCAGATTATTAGAGACTTCTGACAATACAATGCAACAGCGGCCTGCAAACACAGAATAGATGAACTAATACCATGCTCAGAGAGGTTCTTAGCAAGTATATTTTAATCAAAACTGTTTGTGCCCGTCTACTACGGCAAGGTGACCTCTTTTGAACAGGAACCTACACTAAATGCACCCTCTTTTGGTGCCAACTGGCCTCCAATAAATTTAGAGGAGACAGATTCCACATATACTAAGGCCAGTCTGTATCTGACCTCTTCTGGTGCCAAATGGCCTCCAATGGATTTGGGGAGAGCAGGCTTCAGCTTTATGCTACACTAATTGTGGTTTAGTCACTGTGTTTGATTTTGTATGTTCAGCTTTGGCGACGTATCCCTGAGCATTAGGTTGTGCTGACTAGCTTTGGATTTTGTCCTTACTGATAAAAGAAACCAGATATGTATTAAGTCAAAATCAGGGCTCTGCAGAAAAGTGATTTTTAAATTGGATTTGTTTCGGATAGCATTACCGAATCTCACTCATTGTATTCTGAGGAATGAAGACCTGTAAATCTGGATATGGGTTTACAGTGCATGGTGAGGTGTCATACACATAAGCATATTACCACTTCGTACAATCTTCAATTTGTCTACAGTTGCAGAATGGCCCCCACAGAAATATATGGGCTCCACAGTGTTTCCAATCCAATTCACAGGCATAGAGAGGATTTTCCATCTGATTCTGTATTACATTGTAGCATGCTCCATCAGATCGGAGGAAGAATGAAGAAATGCTGGACCTGTATCATGGAGCTTTCCCCAGTAACAGACTTCAAGATTAGATAAGTGTATAAAATAGGTTCCTTAGTTAACGCTACGCATTTGAGGGGGAATAGCCCTCTTCATCAGGCAGACAAAACATCTGTATCCTTGAGGAGGACTATTCGCCCTTGAAACAAGTAGTATCAATAAAGGAGCCTATTTTATACACTTACCTAATCTGAAGTCCGTCACTGCGGAGAGCGTCATAATACAGGCCCTGCGTTTCTTCATCCTTCCTCGACAGACGGCCAGCGGTTACACGCAGAGCCGGCAAGTGGACTTGCGGTTTAATATTCCGGTATTGAGTTCCGTCATAGGGGCTCAATACCGGAATAAAAGGCTTCAGTTTTGACAATGAATGGGGACAAAACTGAACTGAAGAGAACGGAATGTTCCTAGAAGCAATCCGTTCCGTCTCCAGACCGGAGAGCAAACCGCAACATGCTGCGATTTGCTCTCCAGTCTGGGCATCCGCACAAAGACGGATCCGTCATGATCCCCAATGCAAGTCAATGGGGACAGATCCGTATGGTGTGACACAATGGTTAACGGATCCGGCCTCCATTGACTTTCAATGGAGTTCATTACGGATCCATCTCCCTGCAATTTCCCCTCCGTCCAGCAGGTGGCTCTGTGGGTAAACTTACCATTGTGCGCGCCGTCCTCCTCGTCGCTGGTCAGGTCCGGAGCTGCTGGAACAGGTAAGTGTCTGTGTATGTTTATGTGTCTGTGCTGCTCCGGCCCCACATGTGTTCATGCGGCAGCACGGATCCGGCGGCACCCTTCACCTGCCGGATCCGTGCTGGCGCTAGTGTGAAAGAGGCCTTAGGCAGCTACCCTTGGACACTGCTCGCTGTGCAGTATAGAAATACGACCCACTCATCAAACTGCTGTGGTTTACACAACACCGAAATGTAAGCGTATTGTCTAGTTTTCATATCACTATAAGGGCTCATTCAGACGACCTTATGTTGCTTGCCGCATCTGATCCACAATTTTGCAGATCAGATCCAGGCCCATCCACTTCTATGGGGCCTTTTCTTCCGTTCCATGGCTCCGTAAAACAAATAAAACATATCCTATACTTGTCAGTGAAAATCAGGACGTGGCCCCATTGCAGTCTATGGGTCAGCAAAAATGTGAAATGCAGTCCGTTTTTTGCGGACATGAAGAACTGTCCGCAAAAATGTGGGTATGGTTTTTTGCGGACAGTCTGAATGAGCCCTAAACCTGGTGATCCTGCACATGAGGCGCTGCCTCTGTCTATTTTTCTGTTTAGAGCTCACTATGTTCCATTAGATGTCATATTACGACGCTATTCTCGTATTAAGTAATATGGCGTCACATGGTGAGTACAACTCCATAGGACACAAAACCAGACTATGTGTGCTTTTGTACACCCTCGGGCGTTATGATGCGGGAGACATCTGCAGCATTGTAGGAGCTCTGTACATTATAACCTCGCTTTCTGACATGTTGCGTGAGAGGGGAGGATGCATTACTACCTTGGCCCATGTGACAGCAAAATCTAGAAATAAAAATGTGCAGACATTTACTGAAACCAGCACCTTTACTGATGATGTTGAAAACTGAACAGTCATGGTCGCCAGTGTCTTCTTGCACGAGGTGAATCCCTTGATAAGTTTGGCATCAGAATGGCAGATCTGAAAAACATTATCAGTGTGTACTGAGAACAATAGTGGGGGGCAGGGCACATCCTGAAATGCTGCATCAATTATCTCTGCTGACTACATGAGACAGAATCTGGTGACCGTCAGCTGCTTCACGTGATAGTCTTCCAGTAAAAGTTCATCTATCAGCATTCAAAGGTCTGGCGGCAATCCTTGGGAAATAACGTCGGAAGAAAAAGGAAAAACAAAATCTTACAATTTCTACCAAAAAGTACATATTGCCAGGAAGGTTATTGAAAGTTTATTTGCTGTATGCAGCTTTCTAACCAGTAACTTGATACTCAGAAAGCCCATGGACTTCCAGGACCTGCTGATCAGCAGAACAAAGGTGTTTGGGGTCTGCTGAGACTCTGTAGTTGCTCTCCTGTCAAAGCATCCTCCATGTGACTGAGCTGCAGTACCAGATATATTGGTAGCAGCCATTAAAGGGTTTCTGTCACCAAGTTTGACCATATTAAACCAGATGACATTTGCAATGCGCAAATGTCACCTGATGTCTGATATGGTCTTCTTTTTAAGAAGAGAAGGCGGCGCAGGCTCAATGAGGAAGCCAGGTGTACTCACTGCGCCTGCGCCGAATGACGGACCCACGGCGCAGGCGTGGGATTTGCAGCGCTGACAGGGCCAGCAGCAGATAGAGCGAGCTGCCTGGCCCTGTCAATCAGCGCTGATGACGACATATAGAAGGTGGGGAAAACGGCGCTACTAGGTGCAGGGTTACCGCACCTTGCACCTAGTGAAGGTAAGTTGCATATTACAAAAGTAGTTTTTTTTTAAGAAAACAGGGACACAGATCTTAAAAACAAGACCATATTAGACATCAGGTGACATTTGCGCATTGCAAATGTCATCTGGTTTAATATGGTCAAACATGGTGACAGAAACCCTTTAAAGGCCAGGCGCACCTACACAAGCATTTTCTTAAATTGTCCGAATGCATCTAAAATAAAACATAAATAGTCTGCTGTTGTACAGAGTATGCATTTACTTGGTGATAGACTACAAACACACCCTGTATAGTCTGACCCTGTAGTCACTCCCTTCCACCTGTTCCCAATTTTACAGTAACATAAGTTCGGGGGGTTAGGAAAGTGTATGTTACAGATAAGAGAGAATATGACTTTAGTAATCGACTATACAAGGCTTTTCTGTTACCATGGAGACACATAGATCTGTATAAGAGCTGTCGAAACAAGGCAATAGTAAATTTGTAATTAAAGAGTTGGTTCACAAACAACATTTATCACCTAGCCACAGGACAGGAGATAAATGTAAGCTTACTGGGCGCCTAACCACTGGGACCCCATGATCAGGAGAGTATGAATACAGCAGTAGTGTGCATCTGTGATCACCGCTTCATTCACTATTGAACTGTACTCGGCAGTCCCGCTCACACTTGTGCACTACCGCTGTATACACATAGGGCACTCTAGGCCTCCTGTTCTCATGAATGCTCAGGGTCCCAGCAATCACATAATTAATCACCCATCCAGTGGACAGATGATAAATGTTGTTCGCGGACCCCTTTAAAACTTATTGCAAGTTCCTCCACATTTCATTCTAGATCCACTGGGATAATACAAAATAGGTGATGAAAATGGACATATCATTTAGTGCAGGCTGAAACCTGTTCCTCCCAACACACTGGTACTGTTTACAAGGCTGGACTGTGACGTGTCATCTACAATGACATCACATGAGATCTAATTAGATGTTAATTAGATCTCATTACATGTTTCTATTACCATAAATGTAAAGCGTGACAGTGACCTTGAGTGACCCTTGCATCAAAGGGGAGCAGGCTAGCAGTGCGGCCTACTATTGGCTGTGTAGGTATCGCAGAACAGTAGAACAAAGTATCACAACTACAGAGTCTGCTAAATCTTCCTGAAGGTCTTTTGCAGTCAAGCGGAGGTTCTGATTTGCTTTCTAGCAATCCTACAAGCAGTTGTCTCTGAAATGTTTGTTGGTCTTCCAGACCTTCTCATGCTGTTCTCAATGTTCCTGTTTACTGTCACTGCTTAATTACATTTCGAACTGAGGAAATGGCAACCTGAAAACGCTTTGGTATCTTCTTATAGACTTCTCCTGCTTCGTGGGCCTCAATCATTTTCATTTTCCGAGTGTTAAGCAGCTGCTTAGAACAACCTATGGCTGCTATTTTTTGGGACAAGGTTAGAGGAGTCTGGGTATGTATAAAGCTTTGAAATTTGCATCACCTGGCCTTCCCTAACAAGCCTTAACCCTAACAGGCTCTAAGGTCTGAGACCTCGGTCAAAATTATCTGAGCTCTCAAATCTCCTTGGGTTTCCATATTCTTTTCACTCTAAAATTGTACAAAGCCAAAATAATACACTGGTATTGAGTAAAATGTTAAAAAGTGTATTTAAGCTTTTACTTTGTGTCTTTTATCTTCAACTTGCTGTACTGTTCAAAGTAACAGTAACTTTGACTGGGGTGCCTAAACTATAGCATGCCACTGTATGTAAGTGCATTAGCATACGTACTAACTAACTAGGCCATACATATTAGTTACACTTTGGTGAGATTGGCTGCCCAACTGAGGACTATGAGGTCTACTGACTATCCCCCAAATGCAGATGTTGGGGAGATAAGGATCTGGCATGTTGGATTTCAACTTGTTGATTCTTTTGTTCTCAGAGAGATAAGTTTCTAGGTGGTGTATGGCAGTGGCTTTTTACCTTTTCAGGACACATGTATGCTCAGCCAAGCAAAGCATGCATGTATATGAAGGAGTCAGTAGAGATTGCTATCAACTGAAGAAGTGGTCAGTCAACAGCTATCTAATGTACAGGGTGGGCCATTTATATGGATACACCTAAATAAAATGGGAATGGTTGGTGATATTAACTTGCTGTTTGTGGCACATTAGTATATGGGAGGGGGAAAACTTTTCAAGATGGGTGGTGACCATGGTGGCCATTTTGAAGTCGGCCATTTTGGATCCAACTTTAGTTTTTTCAATGGGAAGATGGTCATGTGACACATCAAACTTATTGAGAATTTCACAAGAAAAACAATGGTGTGCTTGGTTTTAACGTAACTTTATTCTTTCACGAGTTATTTACAAGTCTCTGACCACTTATAAAATGTGTTCAAAGTGCTGCCCATTGTGTTGGATTGTCAATGCAACCCTCTTCTCCCACTCTTCACACACTGATAGCAACACGGCAGAAGAAATGCTAGCACAGGCTTCCAGTATCCGTAGTTTCAGGAGCTGCACATCTCGTATCTTCACAGCATAGACAATTGCCTTCAGATGACCCCAAAGATAAACTTCACCATTCACATAAAAGTTTAACAAACAAAATCACCGCTATTGGTCTGACACTAACCCACATTGGATAGATCCCTCCAAGATTGTTGGAACACAAAAATTGATGGTATGGTGTGGTATATGGGGTACAAAGATAGTGGGGCCATTCTTCATCAATGGAAACTTCAAGGCCACTGGATATGTGAAATTGCTACATGATGATGTGTTTCCCTCTTTATGCACTGAAGCTGGCATGTTCCCTGAGTTTTTCCAGCAAGATGGTGTACCACCACATTATGGGTGTCAGGTCCGAGCATTCCTAGATGAACAGTTTCCTGGAAAGTGGATTGGTCGTCGTGGGTCAGTTGAATGGCCCCCAAGGTCTCCCAATCTGACCCCCTTAGACTTTTATCTTTGGGGTCATCTGAAGGCAATTGTCTACGCTGTGAAGATATGAGATGTGCAGCACCTAAAACTACGCATACTGGAAGCCTGTGCTAGCATTTCTTCTGCGTTGTTGCCATCGGTGTGTGAAGAGTGGGAGAAGAGGGTTGCATTGACAATCCAACACAATGGGCAGCACTTTGAACACATTTAACAAGTGGTCAGAAACTTCTAAATAATTCATGAAGGAATAAAGTTACATTAAAACCAAGCACACCATTGTTTTTCTTGTGAAATTCTCAATAAGTTTGATGTCACATGACCCTCTTCCCATTGAAAAAACTAAAGTTGGATCCAAAATGTCCGACTTCAAAATGGCCGCCATGGTCACCACCCATCTTGGGAAGTTTTCCGCCTCCCATATACTAATGTGCCACAAACAGGAAGTTAATATCACCAACCATTCCCATTTTATTTAGGTGTATCCATATAAATGGCCCACCCTGTATATTGGCCCTATTATCAGGGAGCAGAGAGGGCATACACCCGCCAGCTCCCAGCCCGTCTTACTTGTCGGTGCAGCACAGCGCTGTGAGGAAGATGGATGTCTCTTAGCAGCGGCTCTGAAAAAGATCACTGCTAGGGAACATTTCAGTCTAGTCATCTACTATAAATAAAGGTTTTCCCTAATAAAGTATAGAAGGAAAATGTTCCCTGTCCCTATGCATTTAACTCCTATGGGGGAAAAAACGGCAGAAACTGTGTGTGCCTAGAACTTTGTTTTGAACGGTTCGTCAGAAACAAAAAAGGCAGGAAAAAAAACCTGTCTGTAGTGCATTTCATAATGTGCAGAGTAACAAAAGTTAAAAACTGTGAAACCACCCTTAAGAAAGATTAATGATGTAACTTGTCAGTTCACCAGTTCTCTGGTGTAATTAAAGGGGTTGTCCGAGTTATTTTTTTTGTTTGTTTTCCGCCTCCCATATACTAACGTGCCACAAACAGGAAGTTAATATCACCAACCATTCCCATTTTATTTAGGTGTATCCATATAAATGGCCCACCCTGTATATAGCCAGCTTAAGAGCCTCTGTGCATTATGACAGCCCGTGATGAATCAAGCGATGGATTTCAGACTACTTCAGAACGCCAACAGACAATACAACTAAGCTGGAGTCACTGATTATACAGTCATGGCCAAAAGTTTTGAGAATGATACAAATATTAATTTTTACAAAGTCTACTGCTTCAGCTTTTATAATGGCAATTTGCATATACTCCAGAATGTTATAAAGAGTGATCAGCTTAACAGCAATTACTTGCAAGTCAATATTTGCCTAGAAAATGAACTTTATCCCCCAAAACACATTTCAACATCATTGTAGCCTTGCCTTAAAAGGACCAGCTAACATCGTTTCAGTGATTGCTCCATTAACACAGGTGTGGGTGTTGATGAGGACAGGGATGGAGATCAATCTGTCATGATTAAGTAAGGATGACACCACTGGACACTTTAAAAGGAGGCTGGTGCTTGGCATCATTGTTTCTCTTCTGTTAACCATGGTTATCTCTAAAGAAACACGTGCAGTCATCATTGCACTGCACAAAAATGGCCTAACGGAAGAGTATCGCAGCTAGAAAGATTGCACCTCAGTCAACAATCTATCGCATCATCAGGAATTTCAAGGAGAGAGGTTCAATTGTTGCCAAAAAGGCTCCAGGGCGCCCAAGAAAGACCAGCAAGCGCCAGGACCGTCTCTTAAAAGTGTTTCAGCTGCGGGATCGGGCTACCAGCAGTGCAGAGCTTGCTCAGGAATGGCAGCAGGCAGGTGTGATTGCATCTGCATACACTGTGAGGCGGAGACTCTTGGAGCAAGGCCTGGTCTCAAGGAGGGCAGCAAAGAAGCCACTTCTCTCCAGAAAAAAACATCAGGGACAGACTAATATTCTGCAAAAGGTACAGGGAGTGGACTGCTGAGGACTGGGGTAAAGTCATTTTCTCTGATGAATCCCCTTTTCGATTGTTTGGGACATCTGGAAAACAGCTTATTCGGAGAAGACGAGGTGAGCGCTACCACCAGTCTTGTCTCATGCCAACTGTAAAGCATCCTGAAACCATTCATGTGTGGGGTTGCTTCTCAGCCAAGGGAATCAGCTCTCTCACAGTCTTGCCTAAAAACACAGCCATGAATAAAGAATGGTACCAGAATGTCCTCCGAGAGCAACTTCTCCCAACCGTCCAAGAGCAGTTTGGCGATCAACAATGCCTTTTCCAGCATGATGGAGCACCTTGCCATAAAGCAAAGGTGATAACTAAATGGCTCAGGGAACAAAACATAGAGATTTTGGGTCCATGGCCTGGAAACTCCCCAGATCTTAATCCCATTGAGAACTTGTGGTCAATCATCAAGAGACGGGTGGACAAACAAAAACCTACAAATTCTGACAAAATGCAAGCATTGATTGTGCAAGAATGGACTGCTATCAGTCAGGATTTGGTCCAGAAGTTGATTGAGAGCATGCCAGGGAGAATTGCAGAGGTCCTGAAGAAGAAGGGTCAACACTGCAAATATTGACTTGCTGCATTAACTCATTCTAACTGTCAATATAAGCTTTTGTTACTCATAATATGATTGCAATTATATTTCTGTATGTGATAAAAACATCTGACAAACACACATAAAAACCAGAGGGCAGCAGATCATGTGATAATATAATATTTGTGTCATTCTCAAAACTTTTGGCCATGACTGTACAGTAGCTGTACCCTAGTAGAACTGAGCTAACAACAGTGAGAAAGTAGAGATTAATTTTTTCATCAAACAAAGGTCTTGAGCAGTGGAGGGCTGTCTCTGCTGCTCAAAAGGCACCCCTCACCAATTGATGGACAGGATTAGACATACCACCCAGCCTAGACAATCTTAGGTCTGCGCCGCTGTTCTGAGGAGAGGCTCAAGCTCGGAGGCTTTGCTTCTGCTACTGAAGCAGCAACTGTACACACGCAAAAATACCCGAAAATATAGTACTGCATGCACAGTCCCTGCTCAGGTAGGGCAGTGGCGCAAGCGCGAGATTGTCAGAGCCGGGCGAGATGTCCAGCCCTGTCAATCAAGCAGCAGGCAGTAGCCTCTTGAGCAGCCAGGAACAATCCTTTGCTGCTCAAGAACTCTGATGAACAAATCAATTCATACAAATTGATTCACCATATCTCCAATAGTAAGTTCAGGTGTTCAACGAAGAAGAAACACAACATGTACTAAGTGAACAGTGTACGAGTACTTACCTCTACCTGACAAAGTGACTTAAATACAGAAAGATCAATACGGAAGCAAATGTTCTTGTATGTTACTTGTTCCTACAGGACCCCTAGTGCCGCTGATCTGAGGAAGAACATGAGAAAACAACTTATGAAATCAGAAAGAAAATAAAATTAGCATTGCTTATTGCAAGTAAGTCAAGAGATCTGTTACTAATATACTGATGATTAAAGAGTCTGTCAGCAGTTTTGATGATGCAAAAATGAACTAGCGCTGCTCCCACAGGAAGTACATCGGGTCGTGTCTGTCAGCTGCAGTGCTTCAGGCTCAGTGTATGAGGCAGTTCCATAGCCCCTCCCCTCTGCTGTGAGTGGCTGCTGTAGCGCCCAACGAGGTGCTGCTCCTGCAGTTAGCCCGAAACACTGCAGCCCACAGTGCACCTGTGGGAACAGCAACCACGGCATTCAAAGTATATTTTTACAGTAGACCACTGATTAAAAGCAGATGTATGTTTTACCTCCTGTCCTTTCCCCTACCTATGTCTGTCAGCAGTTTTGCATTGATAAAACTGCTGTCAGACTTCCTTTAGGATTAAAGAGGATCTGTCAACACAAAATGCAATGCAATCTGAAAGCAGCAAGTTATAGAGCAGGAGGAAATGAGCAGCCCGAGAGGCAGTTCGGTTAGTGTTAGGTACCCATTTGCAGAAGGCCACCTTTATGTTCACAGATGGGCCTGACACACATTTGATCAAAAATGTTCTCGAAGAGCTTCCATTTTTCATGTATAGTAGGTATAGTACCACTTTAATCCTGAATAACACCTAGTTTATTGTTTTCATGTATAACGGTGTGCTGCCATACATATTTCTTGCGCTATATATTTGTGGGAAAAGATTCATTAAGAGTCATCTATACCTTTGTTTTTTCCACCTCCTGTGAAGAGTTATCGGTTCAGGAGGAAGGGGTTATCAGTGACTGATACCATTGTGTGTATACAGAGATAGCTGTCAGGCACTGATAACCCCTCCCTCCTGTACCGATAGCTCTTCAAAGGGCTGCAAAAAAGCAAAGATATAAAAGTATAAAATTACAGGTTTTACGGAATCTTTTCCCACAAATCTATATATCAATGTGCTCAGCTTCTCCTGCTCTATAACATGTGCTTTCAGATTCCACTGCATTTTTGAAAGGTCCTCTTTAAAAAATTCAATTAAAAAAAATCTGACTAGGGGTCCTTTCAGACGTCCGTAGTTCTGGGTCTGTTCCACAATTCAATGGGGCCACAAAAGATGCGGACAGCACACCGTGTGCTGTCCACATCCGTACTTTCATTCCGCAGCCCCGCAAAAAAGCAATTGAGGACAAGAATAAGCATTTCTATCAAAGGGCCGGCCATGTGCGGTCCGCAAAATGCGGAATGCACAGGGCCGGTATCTGTGTTTTATGGATCCGCAATTTGGCAGACCGCAAAAACACTTACGTCTGAATGGACCCTTACAAACATATCATCACCACACATCTTCAGATAGTTTACCTTTAAATACTTGAGCCTACAAGTGAAGTCAAGTATATGTCCCAGGTCGGTTTTGGCATCCCCGTTGATGCATGTTGGTTTGGCGTGGCGCAGTAATTGTGTTATTGCATATAGCTGAAGAGGCCTCATATGAAATACTTCCCCTGCTACAAGTAACTGCTCACCTTGAAGAAAGTGGAATAAAACAAATGTCAACTAACAATTGTACCCAATAAACCACAATTAATCTTCTATGATTTACTTTCCACATATGATCCCACTTTTCTCCTCGGCTAGTGTGCCTAAACTTCTGCAAACGCTTCATTTTAAAGGAGTTGTCTGATTTCTAGATCGTGATGACCTTTACGTCATCAATATCAAGGGGTCAGACACCCAGTAACTCCACTGTTTAACTGCTGTCAGCAGCTAGAAGTAATTAATTAAGATTAACCCCTTTAAATGGTCATTGTACTTTCAACAAATTTTGCCATTTTCTCGTCTTACAGGTCACCCCACCCTTAGACTTCTATAGACTTCTATAGCAGCATGTCTGTGT